>JAOANR010000002.1:49301507-49363532 GCA_030278955.1 Hygrophila difformis | reverse complement strand
ATCATCAATTCAGAAAATCAAACAAGAATTCACCAAAATAAGAGGTGGAGGAATGCCCAGGAAGACCGTTTGCTTTGCTGTCCAAAACTTGATGCTTCTCTTCCCAATACTGCTGCTGCCTGGTGCGCCCTTGGTGCCTCAAAAAATGGTTGCTGCTGTCCAGTGAATTAATGGCTGAAGGATGAATGAAGTGGGATGAAAGTACTGGACGAAATTGGTTGGAAAGTCTGGTATCTGTCTCTGGTCTCCCCTCCTGGTAGCAGCCACCTCCTTTATTTATAGATCTCATCTTGATTAGCAATCTCTCCAATCGTGCTCTCTCCACTCTCCTCCAAAACCGGGTCTTGATCGATCGTGCTTCTCCTCTTCAATCTGTTGAAACTTCTTTCTTGCTCTCCAATTAATAAAATTCAGATCCCCTTTGCCAAATAATGTCCAAACTCTTCAAATCTTCAATTTAATACCCAAGGATTTATTTATAATTTGTGACACTTTTAGATGGGCTCCACAGCTGCGAACCGGACCTTAGGCGTGGGCACGCCTAACACCATAATATGTGCTATCCAAGCATTGAAAATGCACCTTCTCTACAAATTCACACATTTCACAAAATTAATCAAATTCAATTCATTTTTACCACAATCCACAAAAATATAGAGTTGAAATATGTACAAAATATCCATAAAATATAGCATATATCAAGCAATTTGGTCTAATGAGCAATTCGATTTAGGTCGAATTGCTTATAGACCGAATTGGTCTTCAACACTTAGCCAAAATTTCAGTTTGTGGGATTTTCATTCTTTTTCCCATCTTTTTGATTTTTGTGGGCTATTTTATTCTTTTGCCCATCTTTTCATTCCTTTTTCTTTTCTTTTTCCCTTTTTTATGTGTTTGGATTTTTCTAACACAAATGCAACTAAAATTGCATATTTTGAGTCTTTCATTACCAGCTTAATATTTTTACAAACTTGCATCAATCTGTCGAATTCAACTGCTTTCTTATTGAAATAAGATGGGATTTCGATCAAAATGTCCGTTTTAGACACAGAAATGGATTGGAAATAATGGACAATTTTGGCCATTATCAACATCCTCACATTTAATACTGATCGTCCCCGAGCAGTCAGAGTCAGTGCTTCTAAGAGCAAGGACTCTGCATATTCAATCCATTTGCGTGGCTTCAGAAATTTCATTCTTGTTATATTGGGATAATACAATCAAAATTACAATTATTAAACTCTCTTGATTGCAGTGTTAAATGAAATGATACTTCTCACTTGGATAGGTATACAAATCAATCATTATTGTTAATTCTTCTTGAATATTATGTATAGAAAATTTTCATCGGTTTAATTGTTGAATTCAAGCATGACATGAACATTTAATAAATCAAAGCAGAGCCTCCCATATAGTAGAGTCGGAAATTTCGCTCACTCTCAAAGTTGGCTTTTATACAATACGCTCATAATTAAATTCAAATAAATTCTCCCATAAGCTTGCAATTAGACCAACTCGCCACCTACTCATTTCCTCAAATCGAGATCCCGAGGTCTTATTCAAGGTTGTAACGGGGCATACGGTTGTAACATTGATATGGAAGGGAATTATTAGGCTAGAAAGTGACATGAATCCATTCCATCATAACTTGGCATGTTTTCGCTTAAAATCTATGATCATCACTATTTCTTTCTTTCTTTTGTTTTTCTTCTCTATTGCATGACATTAGACTTTGCCTAATTTGCTTTGTCAATTGCAATTTATTTCTGTTGATTGAATCTCAACATTGTCTCTTTTTTTTTTTAATCGGTTTATGAATACCGATTGATATTTTTGATGATCATAAACTATGATGCCTTGATGGAATTGATTTATGTACACTTGGGTTTGATTTCTTGGTCTTTTTATAAGGTTGGGAATAATATAGTGGTTTCAATGAAAAATTAGGCTTAAAGGCTCAACTTGGTTAATCCTAAAGGGAAAATATTTTTGGGTTTGGAATTCAACTGAAGGCCAAAAATTTGGGTTTTTCTAAGTGCCTCGATCATATGCTCGATTTCGGGAATATGGCATGGTCTTGAATCGATCCCAATTGCAAGTTCTAGTGTCATTTAATCGAATTGATTTTCACACAACAAAGAAATATTGAGTAAAAATGACTCGGCTCAGATCTCACATGGACGGTTTGATCATGTCATACCTTTATTCTTAAATTTAGCCCTTTGAAAATTTCTTGCAAGTTATTCAATCAAATTCTCAACATGAACATTTTGTTTTTCTTCCAAATGATCATATCATTGGATTTTTATAGCTCAAAACCTCAAGAATTTATATCATGCATATTTTTAATTGTTTTATCCCAATGTAATAGTTTGAAAATTTCATCCTTAGCCTAAATTCAACATGTGAATTTAGGTGACAGATTTATGCTTGTTTTATGCCGGTTATTTAATTGAAAGCAGTAAAAAGACACTGTGAACATGCAAGCATGTCACAGCTTTGTTTTTGGCGTGACAGTCACTTATTCATCTTGGACTGTCACACATCTTTTTCAAAATATATTTGAGAATTCAAGACGAAATTCTCTTGTGGAAAGCAATAAAATAATGGCCTCCAAAATACATTTTGGACCATACAGTACGGGCCATAACAATCAGCAGTTCCAAGGTTTGTTATACAGTACACGACCTTAATCATCAATACATTACTCACAGGAGATGCTATACACTTGAGTAAGGTAAGCATTAAAGAGTAGTCAAAATATCTCCTAAAAGAAGTTCCAGTTAGTCCAGTCAAAAGTGAATCTATACAGATTCAGTCCTCCTTCAGCTTCCTTCTCCCCTATCCCTGGAAGAAGATTCTGCTCCAGTGGACGAAGTTGGTTAAGCTGCAAGGCACGCAGTAATCGCCCTCGTCTGCTTCGCCCTCCTCCAGCACTCTCGAGCAGTAAACTCTGGGTCCCTGGGTGCCAAACAGGTCGGGGGTCTCCAGGCTATCAGCCAGCCATGCAAAGACGTTGGTCCCCACATAAGTCATAACTGATTTATCAGTCACTATCCTGTTTATCATTGCCACCCCCTGCTGGACCTGTTCATTGTCCACCTTACTGAGCAGCATGTAACCCCTGACAAAGATTGAGGCCTTATGGTTGTCCTCGATCCCTGCCTTCAGTAGTTCACAGGCTTGACCCTCGTCGCCTGCTCCAAATGCTTGAAGCGCCGGTACGAGCTGGTGGTTGAAATTCCCAGCCTCCTCACACTTTAGCAGAAGTGCTTCTTTCTGCTCTTCGACTCCTACCTGCCACATCTTCACGATGGTGGTCTCCAGCTCGCACCTTTTGTAGACGATAGGGAGGTCTGCCGCATCACGAAGTTTCTTACATGCCTCCCGAACAACGAACACCTTTTTAATGTCATCCTCTCCGATGCGAGAGAGGATCTCCCCCAAGAGTTCTACTGGGAGGTCCAGCAGCTCAGTCCTTCCCTCTTGCTCCTGATTTGGGTCTGCAGGAATGGTGCCTCTGGAAAGACATGGAGTAGTAAACAAGTCTGAAACCAGTAGTCTTACTCCTTCAGCTAGTTCTAAGCATAGGTCGCTGAATGAGAGAGTTGGAACTATTTTTAGCAAATTTTTGATAAACATATTTAAATTGGAAAAATCAACATCCTCACATTTTGAGCTAAGCTCTAAATGTGAGTTAATTGGTTTTTTTTACTTGAATTTATTGGATAAAAAGACATAGAGTTGGATTTTTAAATCCAACCCTTAATATAACAAAGATAGAGAGAGAGAAGAAAGTAAGGATATGAGGTCCTTACAACAATTTTTCTTAGACTATAAATAGTCTAAAATAGTTTTGGAGTGGTCAAAAGACCAAAAAGTAAAATTTCATAGGCTATTAAGCCTACGAAGGAGATTTGGATTTTTATCACTTAAAAGTGATTTAAATCATGTGAAAAAGATGGTAAGATGATGAATGATGAGGAACAATTGCATATGACAAATTATACAGTCACTAGAATGTAAGAATGGATTATAGAGAAAAAAATAAGAAATTAAATAAGCATGCACAAACACAAAAAAAAAAAAAAATCATCCTTGGATTTTTATGAAAAGTGTTGACTTGTTTATTTCGTGAAATTGGGGGTGTGAATGGTCCCCCATTTGGATTTGTTTTGGGAAATGGGTGTTCTAGAATGAAACAAGGTGTTCCAATTGAATATTCCCCACTTGTCCCAAAAGTGAGTATAAGTCAAACATTTAAAAGAAAGAACAAAACATAACACCTCTTTTTGTCTTTTTAGATATAAATACCATGCCAAAAGTGTTGGAAAAATTTTGGCATGGTTTCGTCTATAATACCTTGTTTCCCGTATGTGCAAACATCAACTTTCGAGTTGAGATATCATCTTTCGAGTATCATCTTTCGAGTTGAGTTTGCACTTTGTGGTTAACAAGCATACGACAAAAAGCATTTATTGACAAAATGCACAGTACACAACACATGCATAAATGAAAGTAAGACACAAACAATCCATTCACACCATGATCATGCAGAAATTTGGCCACAACTCATGCTTCAAAAACATAGCCACGGCAATACCATCGACATGCATATTCCATCAACATTTTCACATAACCAGTAAAATAACACAGTGATTTGCAAGGGAAAGTGAACCACTGTGTTTTCCATTTCCACAGATTTTAAACAACAAACACAGTTAACAAAAGTGAAAATACTAACAGCAAAAACAGAACACACAAACACATAATGAAAGAGAACATGATTTTCGAGGGTTTTACAACTCTCATTTTCAAAATAAAACATCCCCAACACCACAGAAACTCAAGAAACATAACAATGGCAGTTATGATCAAAAAGCCCTAAAACCCTAAGTTCTGCCTATTGTGTTCTACCCTTTTCCCAATCACACTCAAACTGTTCCGGCTACATTCCGACCATCTCCCACTCGAAAACATGCTTCATTTCCCTCCCCATTACCGATTTCGCAAAAACATGAAGGAGACGACATTTGAAATCGCGAAACAGGGTGCGAAATCACAAATAGGAAACTTACCCGACACTCCCAGTAGGATTAGATGACGAAGAAGCCATTTTTAAACACTTTGCACGGGGTTGATCAAAGAAAAGCTTCGACTCGAGTTCTGGTTTCGCGAGGGAGAAGAAGTTCGCGAGAGGGAACACGGGGGAAAAATATCGAAGTGTGAAAAGTGAAAGTGAGGGAAAATAGGGGGGATAGGGAATATAAAGGGGTAGGAGATTTGGGTAATTCGGTCTGTTAGAGACCGAACCATCAATTCGGTCTAGACCGAATTGATGTGGTCTCTAGTGTTTGCGAAGGATTCGGTCTCTTAGGCTAATTCGGTCTAGACCGAATTGGCATAGAGACCGAATTGGCATAGGGGGGCAAACATACTCTCTGCAATGAAGTCTTTTGAAGTCAATTCGATCTTAGACCGAATTGATTCAGAGACCGAATTACAGCCAGATGACCGAACCTGATTACTTAGAAAAATTTTGAGGGATGCTTTTGTGAGGCAATTTGGTCTATGGGGGCAATTCGGTCTCGACCGAATTACCTTATAGATCGAATTGCTCACTTGCATAAATAAAACTAAGGAAATACAGATGCCTTTTGTAGATCAATTCGATCTATTTAAAATCAATTCGGTCTAGACCGAATTGCTATAGATCGAATTGTCACTTGGCCAAATTTACACAAGGATGGGGGATGTGTCTTGGGGGAATCAATTCGGTCTCTTCGGCCAATTCGGTCTAGACCGAATTTGCTTGGAGATCGAATTGATTGAAAATTTCCAAGGCATACATCCAATGCGATCTGTCTCAAACAATTCTATGTAGACCGAATTAGCTTGAGATGTAAAATAGATCGCATTCAACACTTAGGAAAAATTTTGAAATTTTTCCATTTTCAAAATTTCTCGACATTATGGATTTTCTCAAGAATTAACACACTGAAAGCACATATTAAACAGAATTAAACATTCCTCTATGGTAAATTGCTTGCATAAATTAGGTTGGATTAACACCCTTATTTTATGGAGGTATTCCGAATTTTAAATTTCTCTAAATTCCGAAATTACTTTCCATTAAATTTGGCATTAGTTCAACCGGGAACCTGGTTTTCGTAGCTTTATCCTTCTTTTTGTTGGTTCCATGAATTCCTGCAAGGCAAACATAGGAAAATTTATTAGATTTTCTCCAAATATCAACATCCTCACATTTAGAGTCTTAGTACTCTAAATGTTTAGTTGATCTTTTGGTACTTATCGTTCGAAACGAATGAATACATAATAGATAATTATATAGAAATACAAATATAAATATTTATTGAGCATAGTCCGGCTCTGATGTCATTTGGACTTCCTTTCCGGGGTCGAACTGCCCTAGATACTCCTTCAACCTGTGTCCATTCACCACCAGCTCTCCTTTGTCGGTTCGAATTCTGACAGCTCCACTTTCAAACACGTGCACCACTTCGTATGACCCTTCCCATCTGGATTTAAGCGTTCCGGGGAATAGCTTCAACCTAGAATTAAATAACAAGACATTTTGGCCAATATAGAAGTGTTTAGACTTTATGCGACGATCGTGTAACTTCTGGGTCCGCTCTTTGTAAATCCTCGAGCTTTCATAAGCTTGCGCACGTATTTCCTCAATTTCATTGAGTCCAACTTGCGTTTGCTCTGAGCCACTCGTGGGTCAAAATTAAGCGTTTTTACGGCCCAGTAAGCCTTATGCTCTAGTTCTACGGGCAAATGACAGGCTTTTCCAAAGATAAGCCTGTATGGGGACATCCCAATGGGAGTCTTGAATGCAGTACGGTATGCCCATAGAGCCTCACTGAGTCTACGTGACCAATCTTTGCGGGTTATCCCCACAGTGGCTTCGAGTATATGTTTGATTTCGCGGTGGATACCTCGACTTGGCCACTGGTTTGGGGATGATAAGGCGTGCCGATCTTGTGGAGAATCCCACTTTTGCTCATGAGATTTGCAAAAGCTTTTTTGACAAAGTGGGTTCCTCCATCAGATATGATTACCCTAGGTACACCAAATCTATTGAAAATGTTGTTTTTCAAAAATTTGATGACTTGGTAACCATCGTTGGTTGGCAGCGCAACCGCCTGGACCCACTTGGACACGTAATTGACAGCTACCAAGATGTAGTGATTCCCATCAGACGTCGGGAATGGTCCCATGAAGTCAATACCCCATACATCGAAAATTTCAAGGATGAGAATTCCTTTTTGAGGCATTTCATCCCTCTTGGAGATATTCCCTAATCTTTGGCATTTGTCGCAAGCCTTAACAAACGCCTTACAATCCTCGTAAATGGTAAGCCAATAGAAACCACACTCGAGCACCTTGTGAGCTGTTCGAGTGGGGCCATGGTGACCTCCATATTCCGATTCATGACATTTTTTAGCGATTTGATAAGCCTCGTGCTCAGTTACACAACGTCTAATAATCGAATCTGCACAATGCTTAAAGAGATAAGGATCTTCCCAGAAGTAGTTGACTACATCTTGGTTGAACCTTGCTTTCTGCCTCGTGCTCTGGAATTGTGGAGTTATTCCACATGCTAAAAAGTTAGCAATGTCGGAAAACCATGGACAAGCTAGATCATGAAGATGCAAGGCAAACAATTGTTCGTCTGGAAAATTTTCGTTAACGGCTATCTCATTTTTATCATTATCTATCCGAGACAAATGGTCAGCAGCACCATTGTCTTTGCCTTTTCTATCTTTTATTATGATGTCAAACTCCTGCAACAAAAGTACCCACCTGATTAATCGAGGTTTGGCGTCTTGTTTGCTAAACAAGTATCTTAGTGCAGAGTGATCGGTGTATACTATGGTTTTCGTACTAATGAGGTATTGCATGAATTTATCAAACGCGAAAACCACAGCATACATCTCTTTCTCCGTGGTGGTGTAATTGACTTAGGCTTCAGTCAGGGCATGGCTGGCTTAATGAATTACGCAGTGCCTTCCTTCCTTATGTTGCCCAAGAACTGCACCCACGGCAAGATCACTTGCATCGCACATGACCTCGAAAGGCATTGACCAATCGGGTGGTTGCACTATTGGAGCAGAAATCAACATCTTTTTGAGCGTGTCAAAGGCTTGAACACACGCCTCACTTATTACGAAAGAATTTTCTTTACAAAGCAAATTAGTGAGCGGCTTGGCAATTTTAGAAAAATCTTTAATGAATCTCCGGTAAAAACCGGCATGCCCTAAGAAACTCCTAACTGCTTTTATTGAGTTTGGTAATGGAAGGTTGGATATGACTGAGACCTTGGCCCTATCGACTTCGATGCCTGCGCGCGAGATGCGGTGACCCAACACTATTCCTTCGGTGACCATAAAATGGCACTTTTCCCAGTTTAAAACTAGGTTAGTGTCCTCGCATCTTTTTAAAATTTTTGCAAGATTTGTCAAACATTCATCAAAAGTATCTCCATACTCAGAGAAGTCATCCATGAAAACTTCAATGCATTTTTCGATAAATTCTGAGAAAATAGACATCATGCATCGTTGAAAAGTGGCAGGCGCATTGCAAAGTCCAAAAGGCATGCGCCTGTACGCAAAAGTTCCATATGGGCACGTGAAAGTGGTCTTATCGTGATCTTCACTAGCTATTACAATCTGATTGTAACCAGAGTACCCATCCAAAAAGCAATAGTACTCCCTTCCGGCCAACCTCTCCAGCATCTGATCAATGAATGGAAGGGGAAAATGATCCTTTCGCGTAGCAGTGTTAAGCTTCCGGTAGTCGATGCAGACTCTCCAACCGGTCACTGGACGCGTTGCCACTTCTTCTCCTTGCTCATTAGTCGTTATGCACATTCCTCCACGCTTAGGTACTACCTGCACTGGGCTAACCCATTTGCTGTCAGATATAGGATAGATGATACCAGCATCTAAGAGCTTGATAACTTCTTTCCTTACCACTTCTTGCATATGAGGGTTCAGACGCCTTTGTGGTTGCCTTGAGGGCTTGTACTCCTCTTCCATTAAAATTCTGTGCATGCAAACAGAAGGGCTTATTCCTTTTATATCAGAAATGGTCCATCCAATTGCATGTACATATTTCTTTAGAATGTCTACCAGAGCTTTTTCTTGCTCTTGTGTCAGCTTAGCTGACACAATTACCGGTAATCTTTTATGTTCAGCGAGAAAGACGTATTTAAGATGATCCGGAAGTATTTTAAGTTCAAGCTCTGGCAGACATTCAACGGAAGGTAGTAATTTGCGAGAATTGGTTGGGGGTGAGAGATCAGATTTACCTTCAGGACCCTGCGTCAGTACAGGGTCCACTTCCTCTTCCGTGGTGCTCTCTTCCTCCTCCTGAGTGAATTCAACACCGTCAAATTCTTCAAGATCCCCAGTGATAGGGTCTTCGAAGTGCACAGCGTTGTAGCTTCTTTGTTGATCAGCACCTCCAGGCGTCAGTACCTGTTTTGAAATCTTGTCCGTCACATCAGTCATAGAGTCCATGCTCTCATCCTCACACCTACCATCTATTACATCAAATTTGGAACAAGTTTCCTCAGACGGAAACTTCTGCAGCTTTCCCATGTTAAAATCCAACTCTTCTTCTCCGACTCGGAGCTTGATTTGATTTGATCTTGCATATATAAGTGCACCACCGGTTGAGAGAAAGGGGCGGCCTAAGATCAGTGGCATCTCGTAGTCCTCCTCTATATCCAGAATAATGAAGTCGACGGGAAAGAGGGTCCCTCCCGTCTTGACAATTACATCCTTCAGGATTCCGACTGGATGGGCAATCGACCGGTCTGCCAGCTGTAGTTTCATTGTAACCGGCTCAATTACACCCAAGTGAAGACGTTTTGCCATGGCGAGTGGCATAACATTGATGCTTGAGCCCAAATCGCACAGCCCTTTTCTAACATTGGTTTTCCCGATGTGGACTGGCAGTGTAATACAGCCTGGATCCTCTCTTTTCTCTGGTAGCACTCTCTGGATGATGGCGCTGCAACTGCTGTTCAAAATCACCACTTCATCATGCTCGAATTTTCTCCTCCCTTCACCCATACCCTCTTCAGCTTCATTTGCAGCTTCAGCCTGCGAGTTAGCTGTATCTGATTTATCCTGTACCAGCTCAACACTTTCATCTCCTTCAATCTTTTCCTTCTCCTTTTCCACCTCCAATGAAACCTTTACTTTCATGGCTTTCTTCTTTGCAGATCCAACATTTCCCTTCAGAGTCTTGCCTCCCCGCAATGTGATTGCCTTGCATTGCGGGTTGGCTTCAGTGCTGCTTGGCAGTGTTCCTTTCCCCCTGTTCTGCAATTCCTTAGCCAATTGGGTGACTTGCGTCTCCACATTCTTGATTGATGACTGCAGCTGCTGGTTTATCTCCCTTTGATTGGAAATAAACTCAGTCATCAAATTCTCCAGACGAGATGGTGGCTTTTGGTTGTATTGCTGATTCTGATCAGGTTGGGATTGGAAGTTCTGGAAATTTTGGCCTTGGTTTTGGTTGGGCCTCTGTTGGATTTGGGGTTGAAAATTTTGGTTCTGGTTCTGGAAGTTCTGGACTCTCTGCTGGACGAATCCTTGATTCTGAGGTCTGAAGTTCTGCTGAAAGTTTTGGTTTGCAAACTGGTTTGGCTGGTTTGGCTGTGTCAACAAATGCGCATTGAGTGCATTGTTGTTGGAATAGGAGAGGTTGGGGTGGCGATTCTGGTAGTTCCCTGCATAATTGCAGCTTTCGGTAGCTAGTTGTTGGCATGTGTCAGTTGGATGTGGTCCCTGACATAGCCCACAAATTGCTTCTGATTGCTGTGTTTGTGCTTGACCAGATGAAGCTCCTGCCTGAGAAGTACCCGCTCCCTTTCCTTTCTCTTGTCCTAGCTGTATCGCAGCTACCTGTTCCTGCAATTTTTCGAAATCTGTTTTCCCTTCACTTACAGCAAAAACTTTTCTAGGAGGGTCCGCCTTCTTGTCATTTCTGTTTAACACAGATCTGTTGACAGACATTGTCTCAATCTTTTCCCAGGCTTGATCCATGGGCAAATGGAGTAAATGCCTTCTGCCTGCGGCGTCCAACATCATTCTCCATGGATGGGTGAGTCCTCCATAGAATTTCCTCAGTTGCTCCCACGGTTGGTATCCGTGTTGGGGGCATCGCCTCAAAAGGCTGGCGAATCTTTCCTTTGCGTCATACAATGACTCGTCCGGCTTCATCTTGAACTCCAATTTTCTCCCGTCCTTCATCTATCTTAGATTCAGGAAAATACTTTAACAGAAAGCTCCTCACTAAATCTGCCCAGGTACTCCTCTGATTTATGGGCAATGATTTATACTAGTCCCTGGCACCACTAAATAAAGAGAAAGGAAACAACATTAGTCTTATAGCATCATGTGATACTCCCTGATTTTTGATTGTGTCGCAGAGCTCCAGGAAAGTTTGGAGATGATCATGGGGATCCTCATGATTTGCACCGCAAAATTGATTGTTCTGCACCAAGTTGATGAGTGCCGGTTTGAGCTCAAAATTGCGTGCAGGGAATTGTGCTCTCCCAGGCCTATCCAAATAGGGCTCCACGATGGGCTGCATAAAATCAGCTGCTGCTTGCTGCTGTTGATTTCCTTGATCTGGTTGATTTTGATACTGCTGGTGATAGTTGGGATTCTGCTGAAAAATATTTTCGGGATCATGGGGATTGTTTTGGAATTGATCCTGATTGAAGGCTTGGTTCTGGTATTGCTGGTTTGGCATATTTTGGTTTTGTTGGTTATATTGGTTAGGGGGTGGTGGTTGTTGGTGGAACTGCTGATACTGTTGCTGATTCGGATTAGGTAGATCTTCCTCCTCGTTTGCATGATTCGAGTGTTCTACCATACCCCCATCAGCTCCATTACCAGGATTATTGGGTGGTTGGTCTAATGGCAAGATCGGGGGAATGTCTTGGTTCTCTGCCATATCGGATATGTCACTGCTTGTGGTTTCGGGTGAGGTGCGAGTCCGGGCTTCCTGCTCTTTCCTTCGTCTGGCTTGCGCCCTCAGTTGGCGAGCGGTCCTTTCTATTTCTAGATCGAACGGTAGCTCAGGCAATGTGGCCTTTCTCCTTTGCATAAGCAGCTTGTATCAGGATTTGACAGCACCTGCACAACCCCCAGGTTAGTAATGATTCAAAAATATACACAAAAACTATCTATGAGTAAATCAGGAATGCAGTTCTCTTAATAAACGGCGCTGCATCCTCCCCGACAACGGCGCCATGAAACTTTAGAACTCGTAGTTCTTTAACATGAGCTTTTTGTAAAATATATCAAGTTAGAATTTATTAAAGGAAAAGAGTTATGATTCGTGGGGAAAGGGTTTAAGGATATATTTCACTTTTTATTACTCATGTGGGGTATTCTGATTTCAAACGGCGCTGCGGTTCTCCCTGGCATGAATCTTTTGACAACTTTCACGGTGCAGCCGGGATAGATAATTAAATCTTGACCTTCAGTCTGTCACACTGAAGATCCCCAGCTTTTGGCATTATGAAACTTATCATAGTTTCCTGTCATAAAGATCCTTGCCATGAAACGCACTCCCACTGTATGAGTATTTTCTAAAAATCATAATCCTGGTTTTCAATTTTATTCAGTGAAACCAATTTATGAAGATGGAGTTGGGATTAAGGATATATTATAGGTTGTCACGTTTTTATTGCTCATGTTAAGAACTGTGCTCCCGAAAGCGCACGGTGTCTAAAGTTGCAGTAATTTATAGTAAGACCGGATCGTTCTCTGGAGGATGTGCGATAGAAGCAGGGCCCACGTCGTTTACTAAGATTTTCCATTCGGTTACTCGATTCAAGTTTTGCAATGGTTTCTAACAACTACTTGCCAATTAATTTAAAGCAGATTATGAAAGCGATTAAATTATTCTACAAAGCATGATAAATTAGTCTAGAAAGCGATTAAATCTATTCTAAGAAAGCGAAAAATATTAAGCTCGGAAAGCGAATAAAATGAGACAGAAGGGACAGGGAGAAATAATGAAGATTGGACAAGGTTCAGATGAAACACAATTAAACTTCCATTTTAATACACAGATCTTTGTTTGGGATAATCCATCAGTTAGCTAACTCTCATGCTCTCTATACCATGTTCCCTTTAGCAGACAGGTACTTATGATAAGAGTTTACATGCTCTCAAGACCTCAACTTCTAAGATACCACAGATTAATAACCCCCCTTGCAATGCCTTGCAAGAGAATGATAGTCATATGTGGTGGTCAAGCAACACCTAACATATCATTAGTTGATATGCCAAGTACTCCTAACGTCCCCCTTGTCACACCCAAAGTCCAAATCTAACCCCGAACTAATCCATAACTCTTAAACCTTACAACCGGCAGATGCATCTCTGCTTCCGAGTGACCTCTATGAAAGCATTTTAAAGAAAGCGGTAAAGAAAGCAGTAAAGAAAGCATTTAAAAACCTATCGCTCGGAAGTCTTAAAAGATCGTCACAATCCGTTAGTATAAAAGAGCCCCTGGTCTTGGTGACCAGATGCAGATTTAGAACTTCCCAAACATCAGTAAGCCACAGGGCTTATAACATCCGGTTAGTTATGAGATACAAACATGAGTGGAACAGACCTATGAAGGTTTGTTCCGAATGTACTCACTCAAGACTCAATTTTAGGCTTTGGCGGGAGAAAATAATAGTTGAAAGAATACTCAACCCTACCATAGAAATTAACCAAGGCCTATATGTTGTTCCTCTAGTATTAATTATCACATTTTATCCGAATCTAAGTGGAAACGGATTCGATGCAACACTTAATACAAGATTTCAAACACACAGTAATTTTGAGAACAAATAGATGTTTGAAAATCATTCCCTAAACAGGTACTAAACTCTCAATTTAAACACAGATCCTTTCAGTCTAGATGAGACCTAATCGCTGACTCTGCTTCTAAGTTCTCAAAATCAACCCCCAGTAGAAGATGAATTAGTCATAACTGTAAAATTATCCCTTACTCAGATCTGGATTTTATAAAGGAATTTTTGTTGGAAATTTATTGTGTAACATCTGATTTAAATCACGACTTCTATGTCCAAGGGGAAGGATCCCCAAAATAGTAATGACCACAATATCTATATAATAGTATCATGCATACATGTATAAGAGAAGTAAAATAAATACCCCAAAATATATGGTGGGGTTAGACAGAATGCGATACACAAAGAGGGATTAGCCTGAGATAAGAAGAAATTGGCTAAAAGAGAATGCCAGAAATAATTGGGATTATCCGGACTGCAAACATCTGCTATCCGGTCCCCAATCATTCCAGATGGAGTGATATGTAGACAGTGAAATGCCTTAAGTGACAGTTGCCGCTGTCACCTTAGACTTTTACTATCTATGAATTTGGATGAAAACCCACATGTTCTATCACTGTAATAATTATTGGATGACATTGGCATATGTCATTTATTATTACTACAGTTCTAGATTCAGGTTTGAAATTAAGATAAAGAGAAGAAAACTGTATCCAGATAGGAATCAGTTGAGCAGCTATTATGATCCCGGATGGACGAACCGCCAAGGCTTCCACCGACCACTACCCGAACCATGCAAAATAACAACTAGTAATTAATACTCAGAATACGAGCTAATTATCCGTGTGGGAATATCCGCCAACATTAGTCTGATGTTATTTCTTACTAGTTGTTCATACACACCATGAAAGGGAAAATAAACAAAGTTAAGAAAATGTTTTTGGCATTGTGTGAGTGTTAATCACACAAAAATAGACACTAATGGGTTGAGATGTGTAATGGATAAAATTAGATGTAGTGGGCCTAGGCCCAATATACCCATGCAACTTACACAACTCAAGAAATAAAATGTTTTTGGAGTTTTAAAATAGAAGGAAGAAAGCAATTCGGTCTATTGGGCAAAATACAAAAGAGACCGAATTGAGGATACATGAGATATGAAGTAACACCATACCCAATTAATCCTTGTAAAGTCATGAAGCATCATCTAATTCGAATTGTCAAGCAATTCGGTCTAAACCGAATTGGACAATTCGAATTGATGAAGTCATTCCTTCACTCAAATTTGGCTAAGGCATTTACCCCAAAAATGAAGGTGATTCGATTTGCCAATTGAATTCGGTCTAGACCGAACTTGGACAATTCGAATTGGTAAAACAGAGAAAATAAACCAAGGCATGAAGGGATGGCATGCATACAGTGTGGTCTCCTAAGTCAATTCGGTCTATAAGGGCAATTCGGTCTATAGACCGAATTGCATAGGCCGAACTGCATGGAGATCACATGAAAAAAACTCTTTTTGCTATGCAATTCGATCTTATGGGCAATTCGGTCACGACCGAATTGCCTAGATCGAATTGCATATAAATTTTCCAAATGAAGCATTTAACAACTCTTTTTGCCATGCAATTCCATTTTCATGAGTAATTCGGCCTAGACCGAATTACCACAAACCGAATTGCATGTCTTTCTCTCTTAAGTGTGGGTTTGGTTTGCATTGTGTGGTTTATGATGGATAAGATTTACCTAATCCTTCATTTCACATCAATGTCACTTCACAGCCACACTAATGAGTATTTCAAGGGGAATAGACCTAGGTTATGTGGCTAACAGGCATTGGCTTGAACCAAAACTCAAAACTACAAACAAGCAAACTAAGATTTAGGACTCAAGCATAAACTGAAAGAACACATGCTCAAAAGCAAGAACACCTACATCATCTAAGGCAACATTAAGCTAATGAAAGCAAATAAAACAGCAACTGGAAAGCAAGAAAATAAATTCTAACAAGCCTAAGATTATCTAAAATCTAAGAACACTTATTTGAGTTTCTAAGGTGTACAGTCGAGCCATAAACCACTTAGCACACATTTATTGAGAATGCAAGGCAACTAGGACATAATAAATATAACCTAGTTGAAACAAACAAACATTCTACCATTATTGCTAAGGAAAGCATTTAATAGATGCCAAACACTTGAAATGAAAACCCATTTCTGGATTCCTTCTTGTATTGACATCGAAAAGCAGTAAACAACCCTAAAACCATTCATTAGCTTGAAGGTAGGGTTCATTCTAACTACAATGTATTTAAGGTTTATGGAAATGGCTACACTAAGGGTGGTAACCAGCTTCTATGAGACAAAAACTAAGCTCAAAAGCAATAAAACTACATTACAAGCATGAAAAATAAATTAACTAAACTAAACTATACTACCTACCTAACCCTTAAGGGGTGAAGAACCTTCTCCTTCATTTTGTCTCCCAGCAACTGTCCAAGAGTTTGTGTGTCTAAGGATATTTCTTGTGTTGAGGAAGGTCAGCTTCTATACTTGTTTTTGAAACCCTAGGCCCATCATGCATTTCTCACGTCCTCAGCTGTACTTTCGAATGTGATTCGGTCTCCTCATGCAATTCGGTTTAGATCGAATTGATGCATATCGAATTGCATGAGGTCTTCCTTCTTGTTCTTGAGCTGGAATGTGGTATTCATCCATCAATTCGGTCTATGGGTAGACCGAATTGGCCTTGTTGAATTGAAGATGGCTCCTGCTTGGCTTCTTTGCTTTAAGGCAATTCAGTCTATGCAGTCAATTCGGTCTAGACCGAATTGCATAGATCGAACCTCTTCTTTCTGTTTTGCTCCAAGTCTTCTTTCTTTCCATAGTGTAATTCGGTCTAGGGGTCAATTCGGTTTAGACCGAATTGCCTCAGACCGAATTGGTTGCTGTTTTCTTCCTCAACACTTCTCTTTTCTTCTTTCTTCAGCAATTCGGTCTAATGAGCAATTCGATTTAGGTCGAATTGCTTATAGACCGAATTGGTCTTCAACACTTAGCCAAAATTTCAGTTTGTGGGATTTTCATTCTTTTTCCCATCTTTTTGATTTTTGTGGGCTATTTTATTCTTTTGCCCATCTTTTCATTCCTTTTTCTTTTCTTTTTCCCTTTTTTATGTTTTTGGATTTTTCTAACACAAATGCAACTAAAATTGCATATTTTGTGTCTTTCATTACCAGCTTAATATTTTTACAAACTTGCATCAATCTGTCGAATTCAACTGCTTTCTTATTGAAATAAGATGGGATTTCGATCAAAATGTCCGTTTTAGACACGGAAATGGATTGGAAATAATGGACAATTTTGGCCATTATCAGTACGCGAGGTGATTGCAGGGGTGCACTACCCTGACCTGCAAGCTGTGTATGACCGCGCTGTGGCAGTAGCGCGAGTGCAACAACTGAAGAGAAGGGTGAGTGGGGAGTCCGACAGGGGACCCCAAGACAAGAGGAACCGGGACACAAGGAGTGAGAACAATACGGGCAGAAATCAGCGACGAGGAGGGCCGAATAGGCCAAAACAAACCAACAATGGAAGGAGGTTTAACCAAGAAGAACCGGTACCACCCTGCCCAAGATGTGGACGACCCCATCTGGCGAGGGGATGCCCTCAACAGGGCGCCTGCTTCCGATGTGGTCGAATGGGTCACATTCGTCGGGATTGCCGGACGAGGATCGAGAATATAACAAGGAGGAAAAGATTTGGTCATGGGGCCGGAACAGCCTCAGAACCAAAACGGGCGGAACGGAAATAACCAGGGGTATAGACCCCCTCAGAACCAATTTAGGCCGCCGAATCAGAACCAGAACCAACGACCTCCGCCACCGCAGAATCAAAACCAACAGCAAAATCAGCAGCCGAATGCGAATCAGCAGGGCAACCAAGGACGCCCTATGGGGAGGCTCAACGTGGTTAACCAAGCGGACGTGTCTGCACAAGGAGAAGTGATGGCAGGTACATTTCATGTTTTGAATACACCCCTTAAAGTTCTATTTGATTCTGGAGCTAGTTGCTCAATCATAGCATCAAGAATAGTGCCTGAGTTAGATCTACCTAAGTGCGAAAGAATTAGCTTAGGAATTCAATTGCCTTCTGGAGAAGTAGTATCTTGCTCTAAACGATATAACGGAATTCCTATAGTGATAAAGAACGTAGAATTTTTCGTGAACTTAGTAGAATTTAACTTAAGAGACTTTGACATTATACTGGGGATGGATTGGTTATCCCAGTATATGGCGGTGATCTAATCCCAAAAGCAAAAGATCACCTTGTCAAAAAGTAGGGGAAAGAGAGTTATCTTTTACTCTCAGCCCCCTAAGAATAGTAACAAAATCGTTAGTGCACTCAAACTAAGTAACTTGATGCGTAAGGGGTATGAGCTATATGCGTGCTACGTGCACTGTAACACCCGAGAAAAACAAATTCAGATTGTTTTGAACTACGTCATGACTTGACCCCTTCACAGGGTACGTAGGCAGCTTGGAACTAATTTCTAAGTTCAGTCACAAAATAAATCACAAATTAAATCACAAATTAAATCACAAGATCAATCGCAAGGACGACAGAAGGAGTTGGAACTAATTTAAACTAGACTAATTAGGACACGGAAATATTACGAGCGATAAGCCGAACTCGTAACAAGTTTAAGGTAAAGATTTCGAACCGGAGATGACCCGAGGAGTCGAGCTAACACGTAGAGGGTAGAAAACCGATAGAGAAAAGAAGAAAAAAAACCCGACGGACCACGCGGACCGCCGAACCAGCCGGTCCGGCCGGCCCGCGCCCGCCGCGCGCCGACGTGCGGCCACCGCGCGGAAGGCGTAGTCGCGTCTCCAGGCCTGGTCACGCGTGCTCCACGCAGGCGAAGCCATAGGTGCGCGTCACCAGCGCGCCAGAGGTGCAGAAGGTGTAAACTTTCCTTCTATGGCGATTTTCTTGCCAAAAATCCGTCCCCTATCGAGGGCAAGCGGATCAAGGCATTGGGGAAGGTCATAAGAGCAGCATTGGGCGCCCCATTTCCCATATTTTCAGAAAACTAAACCCTAAACGTGGGAGTTGGAGGCCGACATGAAACAACGTTACCCTACCCTCTACCAAGATGAACCGGCCACAGTTATGGGGACATAACTGTATTCTTAAGGGGGGGAGGATGTAACGCCCGAGAAAAATAAATTCAAATTATTTTGAACTACGTCATGACTTGATCCCTTCACAGAGTACGTAGGCCGCTTGGAACTAATTTCTAAGTTCAGTCACAAAATAAATCACAAATTAAATTACAAATTAAATCACAAGATCAATCGCAAGGACGACAGGAGGAGTTGGAGCTAATTTAAACTAGACTAATTAGGACACGGAAATGTTACGAGCGATAAGCCGAACTCGTAACAAGTTTAAGATAAAGATTCCGAACCGGAGACGACCCGAGGAGTCGAGCTAACACGTAGAGGGTAGAAAACCGATAGAGAAAAGAAGAAAAAAAACCCGACGGACCTCGCGGACCGCCGAACCGGCCGGTCCGGCCGGCCCGCGCCCGCCGCGCACCGCCGCTCGACCACCGCGCGGAAGGCGTAGTCGCGTCTCCAGGCCTGGCCACGCGTGCTCCGCGCGGGCGAAGCCATAGGTGCGCGTCACCAACGCGCCAGAGGTGCAGAAGGTGTAAACTTTCCTTCTATGGCGATTTTCTTGCCAAAAATCCGTCCCCTATCGAGGGCAAGCAGATCAAGGCATTGGGGAAGGTCATAAGAGCAGAATTGGGTGCCCCCTTCCCCATATTTTCAGAAAACTAAACCCTAAACACTCCCAATCTTCCTCTCCAAGTCAAAACTCCTCCGAACTCACTTTCCGGCGAGTATTCCGGCGACGACAAGGCAAACGGGACGAAGGCCTACCCTCTAGAACCTTGGTAAGTAGTATTACAGTGTTTGAATCGTCCATAAGCTTTAACAAACTCGAAATCTAACCCTTTTCCTTTGCTACGATTTCACGTCGGAAAACGAACAAAAAGCGATCGGAGAAGTTTGTCGTTCGTCGCGACCCTAGGACGTCCGGAAACCCATTCCAGCGACCCTATTCTCTAACTAAGTAAGTTAAGGCCTTACTCACCAATTTTGGTGGTTTATTGTTGTTTAAAACTTAAGATCTAGACCCGTAACAAAAATCGGTTTTCAAAAACCCTATTTTCGTCCAATTTCAAAAACTCGCCTAAAACTCGACCTTCAGAAATTCAAACTGTAACACCCCGGATTTGGTAACCCAGGCCGAGGTGCCACCGCCGCACCTCCCTAGCAAGACACGGCTTCCCGAGCTCGCTAAGGAAGTGCAAGGCTTATGGGTATGCAAAGTTTTAAAAACATTCCACAATGAATCCGGAATTTATTAATACTTCAATCAAAGTACGATAGTAAAAATCATCATGCATGGATAAGGTAAATGCAGCGGAAAAGTACTCATGGCCAACACAGCCAAAACCTCGGGTTTAACAGACCCGGTAAAAACAGTAATATGATGCAGTAATTAAAAACGTTCACAAATATATATCCCCCCAAATGCGTGTGCATGCGTCACTCGACATACTCTGTAAAAGAGAAAAAAAAATGACAACGGTTGTCAGTATAAAGATATACTGAGTAAGTTAATCCCTAACTAACAAATAAAAGGGGTTACATGTGTTTAAACTAAAGATTTCGCTTTCCATACATAAATTTAAAATACATACTTTATTTGCAGCGGAAAACATGATTAAAGGACATAATTTTAAAAGCGTAATTCAAAGCACAATTTAAGATGCAAAATTTTAAATACATAATTTAAAAACATGATAAATACGATTTAAGCATAATGGAACACTCACACAAGTCTTTTACATTTTATCCCGTCGACTAAGAAGAGGACACCATACCGGGAGACCACTAACGAGGCAATCTCAACATAGGACCACTAACGAGGCAGTCCAAACAACGGGAGACCACTAACGAGGCAGTCTCAAAAAGATAGTAGGACCACTAACGAGGCGATCCAAAACACAGCGCGCGAGATCACTAACGAGGCAATCTCAGATAGTAGGGAGACCACTAACGAGGCAGTCTCAAAAAGATAATGATAGTATGAAGATCGGCTCAGCCTAGTGAACGGGATTTTTCGAAAGTTCGTATTTTCAATGTTATCAATTGATCGACATCGCGTTTCTTAGTCCGAGTTTCCTCAAGTTTGAATAATCCGGTTCGAGACTTGCGCCTTTCTTAAAAATTCATATTTACACCAAAAATTCTGAAATTTTTTTACAGTAGTTCTAAAACACACACGCGAACAACTTTCATGTTTTAAGTTTTTGGAAATAAGGTTCCGAAGTAAGTCAAATTTCGAATTCTTTGCATAAAATAATTCCTGCCTCAAAAACTTGTTTCGTCGCAGATTCGTGCAAGGTCGATTAAAAATTCATTTCAAAACCAATGGAGGCGAAATTTTTACAGTAGGTACAAAACACATTAAGGCACAACTTTCATGTTTTAAGGATTTGGAAATAATGAATTTTAGATGCTCAAAAATCGACCACAACCCACTGTTCTCTCGCGGACTCCGACGGGGTTTTAAAGCAGTTTTGAAATTTGACTATTTGACATATCAAATGGACACCAAAATCCATGAAATTTTATATGCATAATCTAGACACAATTATCTACAACTTTCATTTAGGAATGTAAGATTGAATCATTCCAAAAATGTGTGAAAAACGTGCAACAAGTCGAGTGAGAGAAACTGTCACAGTTTGGAACGTTCGGATTGTCACAGAAAGTTTACGGCGTGATTTGGGATAGCAAATCTTAATGTCAACGGCTGAAATTTGAACACAAGATAGATTGAGGTGCTAGGAACAACTTTTATGTTGAAAAGTTTTCGGTTTGAATTCCCGAAGGTCGAGTTTTAGTCGAGTCTTTGAAATTGGACGAAAATAGGGTTTTTGAAAACCGATTTTTGTTACAAGCCTATATCTCGAGTTTTAAACAACAAATAACCACGAAAATTTGTGAGTAAGGTTTTAACTTATAGATTTGGAGATTAGGATTACTGAATGGGTATCCGGACGTTCTAGGGTTGCGATGAACGGCCAATCCTTCCGATCGCTTTTCATTCGTTTTCCGGCGAGAAATCGTGGCAATGGAAACGGGTTAGATTTTGAGTTTCTAAGTGTGATGGACGAACTAAAACATTAAACTATGGCTTACCAAGAGTCTGGAGGGCAGGGCTTGGTTCCTTTCGCCTCGTCGTCGCCGGAATGCTCGCCGGAAAGTGTCGTCGGAAGAGTTTCGGCTTGGGGAGGAAGTTTGGGAGTAGTGTGGGAGTAATTTCTGTAAGTCTAGGGTTTGGAGGCGCCCCCAGCCGCCCTTAAGTCTCCCTCACGACTGGGATTTGGTTTCCCTCGAAGGGGGTGGTCGATTTTGGCAAGAAAATCGCCATGGAAGGAAAGATTACACCTTCTGCACCTCTGGCGCGCTGGTGGCGCGCCCTCAAGCCTTTGTCCGCGCGGAGTGCATGCGAATAGTCCTGGGACGCGTCTCCCTCTCCCCGCGCGGTGGCCGCGCGTGCGCGCGCGGAGTGCGCGCCGCCCGAACCGGCCGGTTCGGGCGGTTCGTGTGGTCCGTCGGTTCTTTTCTTCCGTTTCTCGATCGGGTGTCTATCCTTCGCGCTCTTGGTTCGACTTTTCGGGTCATTCCCGACTCGAAATTCTCATGTGGATTTGTTTACGAATTCGATTTAACTCCCGTATGATAATTCGTCTACTTAAACTCGTCCCGTCCCTCCTTACTGATTTTACTGAAGTTGTGTTTTGGTTTCTTCGGGTTTAACGTTGAACGTTTTCGGTTATGTTTTTATTTTGTGATTGTTTCGTGACTGAACTTAGAATTTGGGTTTCCAAGCTGCCTACGTACCCTGTGAAGGGATCAAGTCATGACGTAGTTCAAAACAATTTGAATTTGTTTTTCCTCGGGTGTTACATCCTCCCCCCCCCTTAAGAATACAGTTATGTCCCCATAACTGTGGTCGGTTCATCTTGGAAGAGGGTAGGGTAACGTTGTCTCATGTCGGCTTCCAATTCCCAGGTTGCCGTCTCCGCCTCGTGGTTAGACCACAGGACCTTGACCATCTTTACAGATTTATTTCTTGTTACCCTTTCTTTGTAATCGAGTATTTGTACCGGGGTTTCTTCATAGGTCAGGTCATCATCTAGTTCGATTACGTCCGGTTGGAGTACATGCGACGTGTCGGGTACATACTTCTTCAGTTGGGAGACGTGAAACACGTTGTGGACGCGTGCTAATTGAGGCGGCAGAGCTAGCCGGTACGCTAGGTTTCCCACTCTTTCGAGGATCTCATATGGCTCTATGTATCGTGGGCTCAGTTTCCCTCGCTTGCCGAAGCGCATCACGCCCTTCATCGGTGAGACTTTCAGCATGACCTTGTCACCGACTTGGAATTCCAAGTCCTGCCGTCTCACGTCCGCATAACTCTTTTGCCGGTCCTGAGCGGCTCTCATCTTCCCCTGGATAACCTTAACTTGCTGAGCCATGTCCTCCACCAGTTGTGGTCCTACTGTCATTATTCGATCGTTCTCTTCCCAACTCAAGGGCTCCGGCATCTTCGTCCATACAGTGCCTCGAAGGGCGCCATGCCGATGCTCGCATGGTAACTGTTGTTGTAGGAGAACTCGATTAAGGGTAAATGGTGCTCCCAACTTCCCTTGAATTCCAACACACAGGCCCTCAACATGTCCTCCAGCGTTTGTATTGTTCGCTCCGTCTGCCCATCCGTCATGGGGTGGAACGCAGTACTCATTTTTATTTGCGTCCCCAGAGCTTCTTGCAGCTTGGTCCAAAATTTGGAGACGAATCTGCTATCCCTATCCGAGATGATGTCATGTGGCACCCCGTGCCGGCGTACCACATTGTCTACATATGCTCTTGCTAGTTGGTCCATTGACCGAGTGTCTTTCATCGGGATGAATATGGCGGCTTTCGTTAACCTATCCACGATCACCCAGATCTTATTCATCGCCTTTGGTGAACGTGGTAACCCCGAAACGAAATCCATGGAGATACTATCCCACTTCCAGCTTGGGATCTCCAATGGTTGCATTAACCCTAGGGGTTTCTGTCGTACTGCCTTGACCTTTTGGCAGGTAAGGCACCTTGCCACGAACTCGGCCACTTCTCTTTTCATGTTCGGCCACCAGTAGTTCTTTTTCAAGTCCTTGTATAGCTTGTCCCCTCCGGGGTGAACCGAGTAGGGGGTGCTATGGCCTTCCTCCATCACCTTCTTCTTCAGATCCGCGGACTCCCGCGGTATACACCATCTTCTTCTGAAGCGGATGCTCCCATCCTCGTGAATCTTGAAATCCACTGCCTTTCCTTCGGCAATGCTTCTCCTTATTTCCTCCAACTTTTCGTCACTCGACTGGGCGAGTCGTATCTCTTCGAATATGGTAGGCCCTACTACCATCGCGTTGACGACCTCGGTTACCGTACCGGGATGCACCAGCTCCAGGCTTAGTTTCGCCAAATCTCTGTACAATTCGGCCGGTATCACAAGTGAGTTCGTGACGTGTTGCGTCTTCCGACTCAAGGCGTCGGCCACGACGTTGGCCTTGCCCTCGTGATACGCGACTTCCAGGTCGTAATCATTGATCAGTTCCAACCATCTCCTCTGTCTCAAATTCAGTTCTCTTTGCGTGAATATGTACTTGAGGCTCTTATGGTCGGTGAACATCCCACACTTCCGCCCATAGAGATAGCGTCTCCAAATTTTCAGGGCGAACACGACCGCGGCCAGTTCTAGGTCGTGCGTCGGATAGTTCTGCTCGTGTGGTTTTAGCTGTCGCGATGCGTACGCTATGACTCTTTGATCCTGCATTAGTACGCATCCCAGTCCTTCTCTCGAGGCGTCGCTATACACCTCGAAGTCTCCATTCTCTGATGGTAACGCCAACACTGGCGCCGTGGTAAGTCGTTTCTTCAGCTCCTGGAATGCGGCTTCGCACTCGCCAGTCCAGTCGTACTTCACCCCCTTCTTCAGCAGTTGGGTCAACGGGCGGGCGATTTTGGAGAAGTTCTGGACAAATCGCCTGTAGTAGCCTGCCAGTCCGAGTAAACTTCTTATCTCCGTTGGGCTCTTCGGTGGTACCCACTCGGTTACTGCCGAGATCTTTGCCAGGTCTACCGCCACTCCGCTGGCGGATACGATATGCCCAAGGAAGCTACTTCCCTCAGCCAGAAGTCGCATTTGGACAACTTCCCGTATAGCTGATTTTCTCGGAGGATCCTCAGCACTTTATGTAAGTGCTCGGAATGTTCTTCCTCCTCCTTTGAGTAGATCAAGATGTCGTCTATGAATACCACTACGCATTGATCTAATAGCCCTCGGAACACGTTGTTCATGAGGTTCATTAACATTGCCAGGGCGTTCGTCTGTCCGAATGACAGTACTGTGAATTCGTAGTGTCCATAGCGAGTCCTGAACGCTGTCTTTGGGATGTCCTTCTCAGCGATTCGCAGTTGATGATATCCCGAACGCAGGTCGATCTTGGAGAACACAGTAGCTCCCTTCAGCTGGTCGAACAAATCCTCAATTCTGGGCAACGGGTACTTGTTCTTGATAGTGACTTGATTAAGTCCTCTATAGTCGATACACAGTCGCAAACTCCCGTCTTTCTTCTTAACGAACAAGACCGGTGCTCCCCATGGAGATGTACTCGGCCTAATATATCCCTTCCCCAACAATTCCTCGAGTTGCTCCTTTAACTCCTTAATCTCTGGTGGCGCCATGCAGTATGGAGCCTTTGAGACGGGTTCCATTCCCGGGATGAGATCTATGGTGAACTCGAGATCCCTCTCAGGGGGCATGCCGGGAACGTCTTCCGGGAACACATCCGGGTACTCTCTTACCACCGGAATGTTGTCTATCTTTACTCCTTCAGCCTCGAGGTTATGAACGTAGCATGCGTATAACGCGTGGCCTTTACGCATTAGGCTGCATAACTCTAGGACGTTGACTATCTTGTTAGATTTCTTAGGGGGTTGAGAGTAGAAGATGACTCTCTTCCCCCTACTTTTCGACAGCGTGATCTTTTGCTTTTGGCACTCGATCACGGCCTTATACCGGGTTAGCCAATCCATCCCTAGTATGACGTCAAAGTCTCTGACGTTAAACTCTACTAAGTTTGCGAAAAACTCTACGTTCTTTATTACTACAGGTATTCCATTGTAGCGTTTAGAGCATGTTATTACTTCTCCAGAGGGCAGTTGGATACCTATGCTAATCATCTCGCACTTAGGTAGTTCTAGTTCAGTTACGACTCTCGAAGATATAATCGAACAACTGGCTCCGGAATCAAATAAGACTCTAAGTGGAGTCTTAGGACATGGAAAGTACCTGCCATCACGTCACCCTGCGCGGGTATGTCATCCTGGTTGATCACGTTCAACCTCCCCATCGGCCTCCCTTGATTGGCTGGCGGGTTCTGATTCGGATTTGCGTTTTGCTGCTGGTTCGGAGGGCGCTGGTTCGGATTCGGAGGAGGCCGATATCCTTGATTGTTGCCGTTTCTACCTCCCTGGTTGAACGGCTCGTTAGGTCCAGTGACCAAATCTTCTCTTTTCGTGATGTTCTCGAGTCGGGTTCGACATTCCTCCCTCCGATGGCCAATTCGGCCGCACCGGAAACATTCGCCCACCTGAGGACATCTCCTCACCAGGTGCGGCCTGCCACACCTCGGACACGGTGGCACTCGTCCTCCTTGGTTGAAGTTCCGACCGCTGTTGTTTTGAATGCTCCCGTTCGGACCTCGCCGAAAGTTGTCCTCACCTGTAGGGTTGCCCGTCCTATTGTCCCGGTTCCTTTTATCTGGCCCTTGTGTCCCTCGGCTGGATTCCCCAGCAGCCTTCCTTTTGAGCTGTTGCACTCGTGCGACTGCTACCGCACGATCGTAGACGGATTGCAGGTCCGGGTAGTTAACCCCGGTGATCACCTCCCGAATTGACAAGTTCAATCCCATTTCGAACTTCTGCGCCTTCTCCCCGTCCGTAGGTACCATCCGAGGCGCAAATCTCACCAACTCCTTAAACCGTGCATAATATTCTTGAACAGATTTTTCCCCTTGTTTCAGGGATGAGAACTCTTCATACAGTGCCGCCTTCGTACTCATTGGGTAGAAGCGCTCCCAGAGTAACTCCATGAACTCGTTCCATGAGTAGGGTTCATCTTCTTCGGCTAGCTTTCCCTGGGTAGCCTGCCACCAGTCATCGGCCTCTCCACCCAGATAGTACGAAGCCACGTGGACCTTCTCCCCCTCCGGGCATCTTACCGCCTTCAGCAATTTGTCGAAGGTTCTCAACCATTCTTCCAGCTTAGCAGGGTCTTCCTCCCCGACGTAGTAAGGAGGCCGGTAGGGGTTCACCGCAGCCAAGTAGTTGATCTTCGCTTCCGGTGGTGGCGCCGCGGCAGCTCCACCCTGGTTAACGTAAGCATTACCCAGTGCGATCAGTAATTCTTCCATGTTCCTCATTCGCCCTTCCGCAGGATTGGGCATCGGTCCTGCCGGGTTCGGCACCTCCGCGTTAGGTGCCTGCTCATTGGGTTGTCCCGGCGTGTCGTGGGTGTTGGGGGTGGCAGGGAAGGTCCTTGGTCGTCCTCGGGGTGCCATCCTGTTATAACCAAGGGAGGTTTAGAGTTCGGGGAGATTCGATAAAGTGTGGGAAAAAGTGATTTGCTAAATTGAATGATGCTTATCAAGAGTTGGTTAGTATTTGCATTTATTCATTCAGTCGTTTAGGGTTTAGGGTTCGAGGTACTTGTCGATTTGTTATGCAGGAATAGATACGTTGTTTGTCTGTCGGCGCTTTGATAAGATATAAAGATGGTGTATAAAATAGGTGTTTGTGACTTTATTGCTAAGTAGAAATTTTTGTTTCGGTACAAGCGACAAGTAGCAAAGATGCTGAAAATAGTTCGGGTAAATAGGAAAGAGAACAATAGGAATAATGTGTCGATAATCCCCTAAGCCTGGGAAGGGTAGGTAGTCGGATCCTCCATGGGGTCGTCCTCATCACTTGCATCCTCGATGGTGCCCGTGCCAAGGGGCCCATGGAACACCGGGCTTGCTGGCCAGGCGGGTCCAGTAGTAGGAACAGGATCGATGGTGGCAACTGGAGTCGGGGCGGCTGTCGGGGTGGCGACAGGGTCAGCAACGGGGCTAGCTGCGGAAGGAGCTCCTGGGCCAAGGGGGGCGTGTGGAGGCAAGTCATCCTTCCAGAGAAGCAGTTGATATCCCAGGACCCCTGCTTCGGTCTCTATGTCGTCCAGTTGGGCCCGAAGCTCGGTCTCGTGGGCCTGGAGTTCGTTGATTTGGATTTGGAGTTGGGTCAGGTCTTGGTGCCCCGCTCCCCCCAGGTTAGCCAGGTGACCTAGGTTGGCCTCCATTTGTTCTACTCTTAGCCTGAAGTTGTTCACGTTTTGAGGGGTTCCGAGGTAGGCTTCTATCAATCTCATTAATAGGTTGATCATGTTTGCGTTTGGAGCAGCCATCTAGTGTTAACAAGGTAGGTTAGAGTTAGGGTGTGTTTTAGGCAAAGTCAAGATGTGCAAGAATTAAATCTATATGCAACATGCAAGTGCAAGTCCCTTCCCCGTTAAAATTTAATTTATTCGTATGGTTAAAATAAATTGTTAAAGGTTGGGCCTCTATAGTGGGCCGAAAAGTTTAATTTTTTTCTTTTCTTGGCTAAAATATTGGGCTATACAAATTTTCGGACTAAATAAAACTAGGGGTCTTTAAAAGTGATATACTTAAAAATATTACTAGGGTTTAAAATATTAGTATCAAAATAATTATAATAATAATATTACTAATAATAATAATAGCTTCAAAATAAAATTCCGGGCTCTGATACCAACTTGTAACACCCCGGATTTGGTAACCCAGGCCGAGGTGCCACCGCCGCACCTCCCTAGCAAGACACGGCTTCCCGAGCTCGCTAAGGAAGTGCAAGGCTTATGGGTATGCAACGTTTTAAAAACATTCCACAAAGAATCCAGAATTTATTAATACTTCAATCAAAGTACGATAATAAAAATCATCATGCATGGATAAGGTAAATGCAGCGGAAAAGTACTCACGGCCAACACGGCCAAAACCGGTTTAACAGACCCGGTAAAAACAGTAGTATGATGCAGTAATTAAAAACGTTCACAAATATATATCCCCTCAAATGCGTGTGCATGCGTCACTCGACATACTCTGTAAAAGAGAAAAAAAAATGACAACGGTTGTGAGTATAAAGATATACTGAGTAAGTTAATCCCTAACTAACAAATAAAAGGGGTTACATGTGTTTAAACTAAAGATTTCGCTTTCCATACATAAATTTAAAATACATACTTTATTTGCAGCGGAAAACATGATTAAAGGACATAATTTTAAAAGCGTAATTCAAAGCACAATTTAAGATGCAAAATTTTAAATACATAATTTAAAAACATGATAAATACGATTTAAGCATAATGGAACACTCACACAAGTCTTTTACATTTTATCCCGTCGACTAAGAAGAGGACACCATACCGGGAGACCACTAACGAGGCAATCCCAACATAGGACCACTAACAAGGCAGTCCAAACAACGGGAGACCACTAACGAGGCAGTCTCAAAAAGATAGTAGGACCACTAACAAGGCGATCCAAAACACAGCGCGCGAGATCACTAACGAGGCAATCTCAGATAGTAGGGAGACCACTAACGACGCAGTCTCAAAAAGATAATGATAGTATGAAGATCGGCTCAGCCTAGTGAACGGGATTTTTCGAAAGTTCGTATTTTCAATGTTATCAATTGATCGACATCGCGTTTCTTAGTCCGAGTTTCCTCAAGTTTGAATAATCCGGTTCGAGACTTACGCCTTTCTTAAAAATTCATATTTACACCAAAAATTCTGAAATTTTTTTACAGTAGTTCTAAAACACACACGCGAACAACTTTCATGTTTTAAGTTTTTGGAAATAAGGTTCCGAAGTAAGTCAAATTTCGAATTCTTTGCATAAAATAATTCCTGCCTCAAAAACTTGTTTCGTCGCAGATTCGTGCAAGGTCGATTAAAAATTCATTTCAAAACCAATGGAGGCGAAATTTTTACAGTAGGTACAAAACACATTAAGGCACAACTTTCATGTTTTAAGGATTTGGAAATAATGAATTTTAGATGCTCAAAAATCGACCACAACCCACTGTTCTCTCGCGGACTCCGACGGGGTTTTAAAGCAGTTTTGAAATTCGACTATTTGACATATCAAATGGACACAAAATCCGTGAAATTTTATATGCATAATCTAGACACAATTATCTACAACTTTCATTTAGGAATGTAAGATTGAATCATTCCAAAAATGTGTGAAAAACGTGCAACAAGTCGAGTGAGAGAAACTGTCACAGTTTGGAACGTTCGGTTTGTCACAGAAAGTTTACGGCGTGATTTGGGATAGCAAATCTTAATGTCAACGGCTGAAATTTGGACACCCAATAGATTGAGGTGTTAGGAACAACTTTTATCTTGAAAAGTTTTCGGTTTGAATTCCCGAAGGTCGAGTTTTAGTCGAGTCTTTGAAATTGGACGAAAATAGGGTTTTTGAAAACCGATTTTTGTTACAAGCCTATATCTCGAGTTTTAAACAACAAATAACCACGAAAATTTGTGAGTAAGGTTTTAACTTACAGATTTGGAGATTAAGATTACTGGAATGGGTATCCGGACGTTCTAGGGTTGCGACGAACTACCAATCCTTCTGATTGCTTTTCATTCGTTTTCCGGCGAGAAATCGTGGCAAAGGAAACGGGTTAGATTTTGAGTTTCTAAGTGTTATGGACGAACTAAAACATTAAACTATGGCTTACCAAGAGTCTGGAGGGCAGGGCTTGGTTCCTTTCGCCTCGTCGTTGCCGGAATGCTCGCCGGAAAGTGTCGTCGGAAGAGTTTCGGCTTGGGGAGGAACTTTGGGAGTAGTGTGGGAGTAGTTTCTGTAAGTCTAGGGTTTGGAGGCGCCCCCAGCCGCCCTTAAGTCTCCCTCACGACTGGGATTTGGTTTCCCTCGAAGGGGGTGGTCGATTTTGGCAAGAAAATCGCCATGGAAGGAAAGATTACACCTTCTGCACCTCTGGCGCGCTGGTGGCGCGCCCTCAAGCCTTTGTCCGCGCGGAGTGTGCGCGAATAGTCCTGGGACGCATCTCCCTCTCCCCGCGCGGTGGCCGCGCGTGCGCACGCGGAGTGCGCGCCGCCCGAACCGGCCGGTTCGGGCGGTTCGTGTGGTCCGTCGGTTCTTTTCTTCCGTTTCTCGATCGGGTGTCTATCCTTCGCGCTCTTGGTTCGACTTTTCGGGTCATTCCCGACTCGAAATTCTCATGTGGATTTGTTTACGAATTCGATCTAACTCCCGTATGATAATTCGTCTACTTAAACTCATCCCGTCCCTCCTTACTGATTTTACTGAAGTTGTGTTTTGGTTTCTTCGGGTTTAGCGTTGAACGTTTTCGGTTATGTTTTTATTTTGTGATTGTTTCGTGACTGAACTTAGAATTTAGGTTTCCAAGTTGCCTACGTACCCTGTGAAGGGATCAAGTCATGACGTAGTTCAAAACAATTTGAATTTGTTTTTCCTCGTGTGTTACACAAACCGAAAACTTTTCAATATAGATTTTGTTCCTAAGACTTTAATCTACCTTGTGTCCAAATTTCAGCCATTGACATTAAGATTTGCTATTCCAAATCGCGCCGTAAATTTTCTGTGACTAACCGAACGTTTAAAACTGTTGACAGATTTACTTACTCGACTTGATGCATGTTTTTCACCCGCTTTTAGAATGATTCAACCTTGCATTTCCAAAAAAAAAAAGTTGTAGATAATTGTGTCTAGATTATGCATATAAAATTTCATGAATTTTGGAGTTCATTTGATATGTCAAAATGGCCGAATTTCAGAACTGTTTAAAACTATCTTTTGAGTCCACGCGTATACAGCGTGTTGTGGTCGATTTTTGAATATCTAAAATTAATTATTTCCAAATTCTTAAAACATGAAAGTTGTTCCTTAATGTGTCGTGTATCTCCTGTAAAAATTTCGGATCAATTGGCTTTGAAATGAATTTTTAATCGGCATCGCACGAACCTGTGACGAAATCAGTTTTTGAGACGGAAATTATCTTTTGTAAAGAACTCAAATTTTGACTCACTTCGAAACCTTATTTCCAAAAATGTAAAACATGAAAGTTGTTTGTGTGTATGTTTTCGAGCTACTGTGTAAATTTCAGAATTTTTGGTGTAAAGATGAATTTTTAATTAAGAAAGGCGTAAATTGCGTCGAATCGGACTTTTCGAACTTGAGAAAACTCGAACTATGAAACGCGATATCGAATATTTTGATAACATTGAAATACGAACTTTCGAAAAATCCCGTTCACTAGGCTGAGCCGATCTTCATGCTAACATTATCTTTGAGACTGCCTCGTTAGTGTTCTCCTTACTATCTGAGATTGCCTCGTTAGTGATCTCGCGCTCTGTGTTTTGGATCACCTCGTTAGTGGTCCTACTATCTTTTGAGACTGCCTCGTTAGTGGTCTCCCATTATTGTGGACTGCCTCGTTAGTGGTCCTACTATCTTTTGAGACTGCCTCGTTAGTGGTCTCCCATTATTGTGGACTGCCTCGTTAGTGGTCCTACGTTTTAGATTGCCTCGTTAGTGATCTCCCGGTATGGTGTCCTCTTCTTAGTTTGCGGGATAAAATATAAAAGACTTGTGTGAGTGTTTAATTATGCTTAAATCTTATTTACCATGTTTTTAAATTATGCATTTAAATTACGTTCTTAAATTATGCTTTTAAATTACGCTTTTAAATTAAGTCCTCTAATTATGTATTCTCGTCCTGAATAATTTTAATCATGTTTTCCGCTGCGAATAAAATATGGATTTTTAAATTAATGCATGAAAAGCGTAATCTTTAGTTTAAACACATGTAACCCCTTAAATTGTTAGTTAGGGATTAACTTACTCGGTATATTTTTATACTGATAAACCGTTGTCATTTTTCTTTTACAGAGTATGTCGAGTCACGCATGCACTTGGGGGGAAATATTTATGAACATTTTAAATTTCTGCATCGCATTACTGTTTTTACCGGGTCTGTTAAACCCGAGGTTTTGGCCGTGTTGGCCGTGATTACTTTTCCGCTGCATTTACTCTATTTTCGCGCATGATGATTATTACTTCCGTATTTTGACTTAAGTATTATTAAATTCCGGACTCAATGTTGAAATGTTTTTAAATCTTTTACGTACCCATAAGCCTTGCACTTCCTTAGTAAGCTCGGGAAGCCGTGTCTTGCTAGGGAGATGTGGCGGTGACATCCCGGCCTGGGTTATCAAATCCGGGGTGTTACAAGTTGGTATCAGAGCCCGGAACATTTTTAAAGCTACTACTATTATTTTAAACCATTATTTTAAACCCAAGTATTATTTTTAATTTTATTAGTTTCGACTACTAGTATTATTTTTAGCCAAAAGCTTATTTTTACGTAGCCCAAAATCTTAGCCAAAGAAATATTAAATTTTTGGTCCACTATAGAGGCCCAACTTTTATTCCTACCCATGTAGTAGATTTATTTTAAATACATGGATAAAGTAAAATTTTTAATGGGGAAAGTGGGAACTTGCACTTGCATATTGCATATGCATATTTCACATAGTTTTAAATTTCTGCATATCTTAACCTTGCTTGAAATATGTCTAACTCTAACCTCCCTTGTTGACATTAGATGGCCGAACCCAACGCGAACATGACCAATCTGATGATGAAACTGACCAACGCATACCTCGAGTCCCAACAGCATATCAATCACTTCAAGGCTCGAGTGGGGCATCTAGAGAGTAACGTGGACTATTTGAGATATCTTAGGGAAGCTGACCATCACGAAATAACCCAACTCAAGGCCCAAGTCGCCGAACTCCAAACCCAAGTGGTCACACTTCAAAACAAGGATAACGAACTGATGATGCAAATAGGACACTTAGGAGCTGAGCTGCTGGGCCTAGAGGCTGACATATTTCCTCCGAGCCCGAGCCCGTTGGGGACACCCATCCCCATTGACATATCCAGCGACGAGGACGATCCCATCGAGGATGTACCTGCCTAGTCACTCTAGACATAGAGATCCATACTGATGCACTATTATTATTTCCGTTTCGAATGCTTGTAACCCAAACAAAATTATTTCTTGAGTAATAAAAATACAAGCCTTTATATATACAAGCCTATTTAAATTTATTCCATACATTTTATTAAATTCTTTAACTATCTTGATCAAATAAAGGAGCATCCAACCCCAAACCCTGGAAACCCTAAACCCTAGACCCTAAAAAAACGGACAGGTTACTGTTCAGAAAAAAAAAGAAAAAAAAGAAAAAAAGAGAGAGAGGGTAGAGAACAACCCCCTACAACAACAAACAGTACACTAAGTTCCAGCAACCTCTACTAACAAATCCCAATAAATTGATACCTATTAAAACTATTCTTTATTTAGTAAAATTTTCTCCTTACAAGCAGTTATTTATTTAATATATATATATCTATTTAAATTCTACCCTGTATACCTTATCACATTAGTTTACCTAAGTTCCTTGAAGCGGCTTTGTCCCACAACGATGCAAGTATTATTGGGCAACCCACACACATATAGATGCGATAAGAAGGTAACAGTAAATCCAGAACATCTCGAACCATAAACTAGGCGGAACAATTAAACCATGTTTCTAAACAGCAACAAACAACTAACACAAGTCAAACACGTAATTAGGCAATAACACAACGGAAATATAAACCATGAATCCCAGTCAACAGAAACACCCTGATAAGGAGGAAACTAAACAAAGTACGTCTGATTCAAAACCTAAACGTAAACGCAAATATGAAAGAAAAACATCACTGATCGGGAGGCGGGAACTGCCGACGCATGTAGTCGTCCATCTGTCGCACATAGGCGTACATGTCGGACATGGTGGCCTGCTGTTGAGCCTGTCTCGTAGCGAACGAGTCCATACGGGCCTGGTAAAAGTCCAATATAGCGTCTGTGGCATCATAACGAGCCTGCCCAGCTGCAAACCCGGCATCCATGCTGACCCGCATCTCCTGCATCATCTGCAGCATCTGAGTCATCTCCTGGCCCTGAGGCGCCACTGCAGGAGGTGGAACTACTGGAGGAGGGGTTGGCTGCTCCGGTGGTACGACTAGGATCAAGCCGCCATCATCAGGCTGCGGGCGAAGTACAGGCCGGGGAACTCCACGACGTAAGGCGCTACACCGGGCAGCATAAGTGGGGATACGGTAGCAACTACCCGCTACCAGATCGTACGGATCTGTCTCCGGTGTCGTGCGAATCCCCTACGCCGTGCACAAGCCACAGATGAGGTGAATATGGGTAATCACCCTCCTCCCTCGTCCTCTCCGCATACCCCGCAAGTTGTCCTCAATACAAGCTCCCACATTCACCCTACCGTCTCGCGCGATAAAGCAAATAGTCTCATAGACGTGATCCAGGACGATATGACTCCGGGTAATCGGCCGGACGCGCCCTAACCAAATCTGGGCAAGCTCTCGCCAAGGGGAGTCCATCGTCGTCAAACGCAGCTCATGATTGTGCTCGAGCTGAGGAGGCACCACTGTGCATAAGACATCCCACGCAGGAGCAAGAACACGTCCCTCAGGCTGTGGGCGGAATGCGCCATCATCAGGCAAGCCAAAATAGACATTGATCGCACGAGCACTGAAGTCGAGATAGCGACCGCGAACCCATACCCGAGATAGGTCGTCACCCTCCCCAAGACCGCAATGTTGGCGATAACCTCCATAGCCAAATAACCGGAGGCAACGCCCTCGGGATGACGTGCAAGTCCGGTCCACTGCAAGTACTCCAACACTGCACTGACCCTGTCATCGCCCAAATGATCAGGATATATGCCCCTCTCAGGGACATAAGCCCTGTTTTGACGGAGCTCGTCGAAATAAAAGTCCCGGGCGGCCCTCGTCCTGAAACGAAACCTGTCGTGCCGATGAGGACGCACCTCGTCAGGGAGACCCCTGAGTCTCAGGCCCCGCTGCTCCTCGTCCTCCTCTGGCTCGCTCTCGTCGAAATCAGGCATCGCCGGAGCGGCATTGCTGGGGCCAGCCTCATCAGCAACTCGTCTCCTGGTCCTCGGAGGACACATGAGAGACGCCAAAACAACCCATGAAAAGAGCAACATCCTGCAAATCATCCAATACCAATTATAAGACTAAATTCCACACAAAACTCAAGCAGAAATACGTAAGGGACATCAATACAGACTTCCAATGTGAATATGCCACAAGAACATCAAATCCTATTGTTCACTAAGACAAACCGGAAGGTAATCTGGACAAAGGATATGCTCAAACTAGTTCCAAGACCTTTTTGGCATTTCGTCGAACACGTTATGTGCGCAATAAACCAAAACCTAAGTTACTAACAAACACACGGAAGTTGCCCACGAAATGAAACAATCACTCAAAAAGAAAAAAACAACACATCATTTTCTTACAGCACCAAACAACAAAGAAATGAGCTAATAATCACACCCCAACAACAACCAAACATCGAAAACTTCATAGTCTTCCTAAAGATTTAAACCCAACAAGAATTTGCCAAAAACATAAACACCTTGTGGCATAAATACAAGCAAGGCAACAAGAGTAACATCAATTATCACATATGATTGCTAATTTGCACTAATCTTGCCTAAAAATAACAAACCCCCAATTTTTGGTACATAAACCCTAATTCCTAAATCTCTCCACAAATCAAGCCATTCAAAGCATAAAAATTGAAATTGATAACTAAAAGTAGTAGATTCATACCTTGGTAAGTGAAATTGGAGCCGGAATCAAGCGAACGGGAAGATAAGTCGCCGGATTTAGAGGGAATTGGGGGTGTGGTCTCGAATGGGAAATGGGGGAAGTGGCTCGCGCGGAGCGCTAGGCCTATTTTCTTCGAACAGATGCGGCCGCGCGCTCGCCGCGCGCTGCGGCGTCATACCGCGCGGGTCACGGAGGGAGTTTTATTTTTCTCGATTTTGCTTAATCTCTTTTACTACGCACCACTCACTTAACCCGAGCAGACATTGACAGTGAGGTACGACGACATGGAGTATCACCCGACATTATTCCTGACAAGGACAGCAGAATTGCCTCGCATTTCCTTTTTGCAAGGTTACAGAAAACCCTCGGGACGAAAATACATAGGGACCATAAGAAATCCGGTAAAGAGCGGGAAATCGCTTATTGACTAGCATTGCCACCACAATTTGCTCGTGTTCACGACGTATTCCACGTCTCCCAATTGAAGGAGTATGTTCACGATCCGACCCATGTACTCCAACCGGAAGAAATTGAATTTGAGGATGACTTGAGTTACGAGCCCAACAACAACCAAACATCGAAAACTTCATAGTCTTCCTAAAGATTTAAACCCAACAAGAATTTGCCAAAAACATAAACACCTTGTGGCATAAATACAAGCAAGGCAACAAGAGTAACATCAATTATCACATATGATTGCTAATTTGCACTAATCTTGCCTAAAAATAACAAACCCCCAATTTTTGGTACATAAACCCCTAATTCCTAAATCTCTCCACAAATCAAGCCATTCAAAGCATAAAAATTGAAATTGATAACTAAAAGTAGTAGATTCATACCTTGGTAAGTGAAATTGGAGCCGGAATCAAGCGAACGGGAAGATAAGTCGCCGGATTTAGAGGGAATTGGGGGTGTGGTCTCGAATGGGAAATGGGGGAAGTGGCTCGCGCGGAGCGCTAGGCCTATTTTCTTCGAACAGATGCGGCCGCGCGCTCGCCGCGCGCTGCGGCGTCATACCGCGCGGGTCACGGAGGGAGTTTTATTTTTCTCGATTTTGCTTAATCTCTTTTACTACGCACCACTCACTTAACCCGAGCAGACATTGACAGTGAGGTACGACGACATGGAGTATCACCCGACATTATTCCTGACAAGGACAGCAGAATTGCCTCGCATTTCCTTTTTGCAAGGTTACAGAAAACCCTCGGGACGAAAATACATAGGGACCATAAGAAATCCGGTAAAGAGCGGGAAATCGCTTATTGACTAGCATTGCCACCACAATTTGCTCGTGTTCACGACGTATTCCACGTCTCCCAATTGAAGGAGTATGTTCACGATCCGACCCATGTACTCCAACCGGAAGAAATTGAATTTGAGGATGACTTGAGTTACGAGGAAGTTCCGGTGCAAGTACTCGACACGAAGGAAAGAGTAACGAGGAATAAGACCGTAAGAACGGTCAAGGTCCTTTGGTCCAACCACGAGACGGAAACGGCAACGTGGGGGTTGGAGGCCGACATGAAACAACGTTACCCTACCCTTTTCCAAGATGAACCGGCCACAGTTATAGGGACATAACTGTATTCTTAAGGGGGGGAGGATGTAACACCCGAGAAAAACAAATTTAAATTGTTTTGAACTACGTCATGACTTGATCCCTTCACAGGGTACGTAGGCAGCTTGGAACTAATTTCTAAGTTCAGTCACAAAATAAATCACAAAATAAGTCACAAATTAAATCACAAATTAAATTACAAATTAAATCACAAGATCAATCGCAAGGACGACAGGAGGAGTTGGAACTAATTTAAACTAGACTAATTAGGACATGGAAATGTTACGAGCGATAAGCCGAACTCGTAACAAGTTTAAGGTAAAGATTCTGAACCGGAGACGACCCGAGGAGTCGAGCTAACAAGTAGAGGGTAGAAAACCGATAGAGAAAAGAAGAAAAAAAACCCGATGGACCCGCGCCCGCCGCGCGGCCACCGCGCGGACGAAGCCATAGGTGCGCGTCACCAGCGCGCCAGAGGTGCAGAAGGTGTAAACTTTCCTTCTATGGCGATTTTCTTGCCAAAAATCCGTCCCCTATCGAGGGCAAGCGGATCAAGGCATTGGGGAAGGTCATAAGAGCAGCATTGGGCACCCCCTTCCCCATATTTTCAGAAAACTATACTCTAAACACTCCCAATCTTCCTCTCCAAGTCAAAACTCCTCCGAAATCACTTTCCGGCGAGTATTCCGGCGACGACAAGGCAAACGGGACGAAGCCCTACCCTCTAGAACATTGGTAAGTAGTATTACAGTGTTTGAATCGTCCATAAGCTTTAACAAACTCGAAATCTAACCCTTTTCCTTTGCTACGATTTCACGTCGGAAAATGAACAGAAAGCAATCGGAGAAGTTGGCCGTTCGTCACGACCCTAGGACGTCTGGAAATCCATTCCAGTGACCCTATTCTCTAAGTAAGTAAGTTAATACCTTACTCACCAATTTTTGTGGTTTATTGTTGTTTAAAACTTAAGATCTAGACCCGTAACAAAAATCGGTTTTCAAAAACCCTATTTTCGTCCAATTTCAAAAACTCGCCTAAAACTCGACCTTCGGAAATTCAAACCGAAAACTTTTCAAAATAGATTTTGTTCCTCAGACTTTAATCTACCTTTTGTCCAAATTTCAGAAATTGAAATTAAGATTTGCTATTCCAAATCGCGCCGTAAACTTTCTGTGACAAACCGAACGTTTAAAACTGTTGACAGATTTACTTACTCGACTTGATGCATGTTTTTCACCCGCTTTTAGAATGATTCAACCTTGCATTTCTAAACAAAAGTTGTAGATAATTGTGTCTAGATTATGCATATAAAATTTCATGAATTTTGGAGTTCATTTGATATGTCAAAATGGCCGAATTTCAGAACTGTTTAAAACCATCTTTTGAGTCCGCCCGTATACAGCGTGTTGTGGTCGATTTTTGAACATCTAAAATTCATTATTTCCAAATTCTTAAAACATTAAAGTTGTTCCTTAATGTGTCTTGTATCTCCTGTAAAAATTTCGGATCAATTGGCTTTGAAATGAATTTTTAATCGGCGTCGCACGAACCTGTGACGAAATCAGTTTTTGAGACGGAAATTATCTTTTGTAAAGAACTCAAATTTTGACTCACTTCGAAACCTTATTTTTGAAAACTTAAAACATGAAAGTTGTTCGTGTGTATGTTTTCGAGCTACTGTGTAAATTTCAGAATTTTTGGTGTAAAGATGAATTTTTAATTAAGAAAGGCGTAAACTGCGTCGAATCGGATTTTTCGAACTTGAGAAAACTCGAACTATGAAACGCGATATCGAATATTTTGATAACATTGAAATACGAACTTTCGAAAAATCCCGTTCACTAGGCTGAGCCGATCTTCATGCTAACATTATCTTTGAGACTGCCTCGTTAGTGGTCTCCTTACTATCTGAGATTGCCTCGTTAGTGATCTCGCGCGCTGTGTTTTGGATCGCCTCGTTAGTGGTCCTACTATCTTTTGAGACTGCCTGTTAGTGGTCACCCATTATTATGGACTGCCTCGCTAGTGGTCCTACGTTTGAGATTGCCTCTTTAGTGATCTCCCGGTATGGTGTCCACTTCTTAGTTTGCGGGATAAAATATAAAAGACTTGTGTGAGTGTTTAATTATGCTTAAATCTTATTTACCATATTTTTAAATTTTGCATTTAAATTACGTTCTTAACCAATAAGTGATAATACTATAAAAGAAGAATAAAAAGGACAAGAGAAGCCAGATGTGGAAGATCTCGGAAATACAAGAGTATAAAGAAGAGGCCAGTGATCACGGCCTAAAGGATAGCCGGGCAAGCGCCCAAAAGTCTCCCCGCCGGCCTCGTTAAAACCCTTTCATGGAAAAACCCATTGGGAAAAACCCATGGAAGGGAAAAAGAGTACCAAGCAGAAAAGGAGATAAAAACTATCGTACAGATCACATAAAAGGACTTAATGAAATCTATAATAATCTGAGTACATATCATTAAAAATGTGTTTGTACAAAAATTGTGGGGTATTTGTATACCATGTGAGATCGCCGCCTATAGAGGAAAGCGCGTCCGCGGCTGCGTTACCTTCCCGAAAGATATGGGATATGCGAAAATTTATCTGAGCTAATGTGTCTTTAGCAGCCTGCCATCGTCCTAAACAGCGCCATGGGATGTCCGGGTTAGATGCGGTGAATGCATGAACTACAAAAGTAGAATCCGTCTCCAACCAAATGTCGGTCCAGCCCTTTGCGTGAGCGAATTCAATTCCCAAGCAGGCAGTGAGCAGCTCTGCTTCGTACGCATAACCAATTCCATAGCCACTCGAGAAGCAGCCCTTTACATACCCTCTTGAATTACGAAATAAGCCACCACCAGAGATGTCACCAGGAGATCCGGAGGCGTGGCCATCCACATTACACTTTGTCCAGGCAGGGAGCGGAGGATGCCAACGCACCGTAGTGATTTTAGGCGATTTTCCCATCGAAGCTCGGAGCCCGAACGCCTTAAGAACGCTAAGGTCTGCCAAGGAATTATTCATGCAGCCCAAATCAAGGTGATCAACCTCTTTCATAAAAGCCATGAGGGAAGCGGCGAGCTTTGAGGTCCGAATAGGCTGATGGGTACCAGTAGATGAAGCAGCATGCATAACATCATTTCGAATGGACCAAATGAACCAAACATAGGTGACAAAAAACAGTCGCCAAAGAGAGTGAATCTGTTTGCTAGCTTTTACCGAAATGCTAAGCAAAAGGACTTCCGTGAAGCTAGAATCAACGTGGATCTTATGTTGAAGGCCGAAAACCTGGATGAAGAACTTAAAGACCTTGGAGGATACCCCACATTGGAGGAACAAATGATCCAGGGTTTCTTCTGCAGCGCGGCACAATAAGCATATTGACGGACCATGAATTCCTTTGGACTGAAGGACCTCCCAAGAAAGCAAGATTCCCTTGATGGCTTTCCATACCACTATCGACCGTCGACTGGGAATAAAATTGGCCCATATCCACGCTCCCCATGAGGTCGCAGGGTAGGAGGGCCGCAAGTGCTTGTACGCCAACTGAGATGTGACTCTGCCATGAGCCGCTCGGGTCCAGACGCGGCGATCCTTCGAACTAGCCGAAATACGAACGCCCAATATAGCGTTGAGGAGATCCGGGTAATTGTCAACAAAATTGGAGGTAAAGTACCAAACACCATCTATACAATACTCACTAATTGGCTGATGGAAAAATTCCCTGAGATCCATAGGGATGTCCAACACATCCGCTATTATGCAGCCGGCCCAGTTGTCAAGCCAAAAACGGACAGTAGAGTCAACACCCACGATCCAAGCTTCGTCGTCAATTAACCTCCGAGCATGACTCAGGCAAGGGGAGCGGATGGAAGATAATAGATAATTCTGACGAGGAGCGCCCTGTGTGAACCATCTATTTTTAAGAAAGCCGAGAGAAGAATGATCCTGAAGAATGTCCCATGCAAGCTTCATAATGTAGGCTTCATTCGCAGACCGTATCGATCGAATGCCAAGCCCCCCTTCATCAACAGGGCTGCAAATGCGTTTCCAACCAATTGTAAAATGATGAATCTTGGTGATATCCCCAGTCCAAATAAAATTTCGACAAGCAGCTTCAATACGCTTGGTCTGAGAACGCGGCCATCGATAAATCATCATTGAATGCACCGTTGATGCTATGATCACATGATTAACCAAACAAATTCTGCCAGCCATGGAAAGTGCGGCGCCCTTCCATCTACCAAATTTAGTGATAATCCGATCTGTAATCTCCCGGAAGTAGTGACTTTTTGGCGAACCGATGAAAATCGGACAACCAAGATATTTAAAAGGGAAGCGGCCTGTGGGGATCCGATAATCAGCTAGTACACGTCGCCTGAGAGAATTAGCGACGAACTTACCAAAGTATATTCTAGATTTGGCCGGATTATGAAACTGACCAGAGACTCCCGCATATTTGGCAAGGATGGAATGAATATTGTCAATAGAACTCTCATCACCTTGGCAAAAGAAAACAATGTCGTCCGCATAGAAAAGGAACGGGGGTGTTACATGCACAACCTTGAGGCGGAAGAGAACAAGGTTGACAGCATACCAGTGGTAAGAGAATACCCGGATGTGTTTCCTAAAGACATCCCGGGCACAGAGCCTGTCTCAAAAGCTCCGTACCGGATGGCACCATTGGAAATGAAGGAGTTAAAGAACCAACTCGAGGAGCTATTAGGAAAAGGGTACATAAGGCCGAGTACTTCCCCCTGGGGAGCACCGGTTTTATTTGTTAAGAAGAAAGACGGAGGATTACGTCTTTGCATAAACTATGGGGGATTAAACCAAGTGACCATCAAGAATAAATATCCTTTGCCGAGAATTGAGGATCTATTTGATCAACTGAAGGGAGCTTCAGTATTCTCGAAGATCGACTTACGATCTGGGTATCACCAGTTGAGAATCGCCGAGAAAGACATCCCGAAGACGGCGTTCCGAACTAGATATGGCCACTACGAGTTCACAGTGTTATCCTTTGGGTTAACAAATGCTCCAGCAATGTTCATGAACCTCGTGAACAATGTATTTCGAGAGCTGTTAGATCAGTGTGTAGTGGTGTTCATTGATGACATCCTGATCTACTCGAAAAGCGAGGAGGAGGACGCCCAGCACTTGCACCAAGTTCTAGGAACCTTGCGAAAGAATCAGCTATACGACAAATTGTCCAAATGCGATTTTTGGTTGAAGGAGGTAGCATTTCTAGGACACATAGTATCCGCTGATGGAGTTTCAGTGGATCCGGCAAAAGTTTCTGCCGTAACTGAATGGGCAACTCCAAATAGCCAAACTGAGATAAGGAGTTTCCTTGGATTAGCCGGGTATTATAGACGGTTCGTGAAGGATTGTTCAAAAATCGCACGACCTTTGACCCAGCTACTGAAGAAGGGAGTAAAATACATGTGGATAGAGGCTTGTGAGACAGCGTTTCAAGAGCTGAAGAAACGACTCACAACCACACCCGTATTGACGCTACCATCAGAGAATGGTGACTTCGAAGTTTACAGCGATGCTTCGAAGGAAGGTTTAGGTTGTGTCGTGATGCAAGACTCGAGAGTCGTAGCGTATGCATCACGCCAACTAAAACCTCACGAGGAGAATTATCCGACACACGACCTGGAGTTGGCAGCGGTCGTTTTCGCTCTAAAGATATGGAGACATTATCTTTACGGGCGGAAGTGTCGAATGTTCACCGACCACAAGAGCTTGAAATCTATATTCACTCAGAAGGAGTTGAATTTGAGATAGCGAAGGTGGCTGGAACTTATTAAGGACTACGATTTGGGGATATCCTACCACGAGGGGAAGGCGAATGTGGTAGCCGATGCCCTAAGCCGGAAAACCCAACACGTGACAAACTCGTTGGTAATTCCGCCGGCATTATACATGGATTTAGCGAGACTGGATATGGAACTTGTGCATCCTGGCACAGTGAGTGGAGTGATCAATGCAATGGTCGTAGAAACTCCAATATTGGACGAGATTAGGCTCGCCCAACCGGGCGACGCGAAATTGGAAAAGATAAAGGGGTATATTGCCGAGGGAAAGGCAATAGGATTTGCTGTCCACGAGGATGGAAGCATTCGCTTCAAAGGGAGATGGTGCGTGCCCCATAAATGTGCTGAGTTGAAGCGAAGGTTGATGGAGGAAGGGCACAACACGCCATATTCAGTGCATCCCGGAGGTGACAAGCTTTATAAAGATCTAAAGAAGATCTATTGGTGGCCGGGAATGAAGAAGGAAGTGGCAGACTTCGTGACAGAATGCCTCACCTGCCAAAGGGTTAATGCAGTGAGACATAAACCCTTAGGACTGATGCAACCACTAGAGATTCCAAGTTGGAAGTGGGACAACATCTCAATGGATTTTGTCTCGGGATTACCGCGATCACATAAAGGAATGAATAAGATTTGGGTGATTGTGGATAGGCTAACGAAGACATCCATATTTATCCCGATGAAGGACACGTGGACTATGGACCAATTGGCCCGAGCCTACGTTGATAATGTGGTACGACGACATGGAGTACCACATGACATCATTTCCGACAGAGACAATAGGTTTGTCTCTCACTTTTGGACGGAATTACAAAGAGCTCTCGGTACTCAAATCAAAATGAGCACCGCATTCCACCCTATGACGGATGGTCAAACCGAGAGAACAATCCAAACACTAGAAGACATGCTGAGAGCATGTGTGTTGGAATTTAAGGGAAATTGGGAATCCCATTTACCCTTAATCGAATTTTCTTATAATAATAGCTACCATGCTAGCATTGGCATGGCACCATTCGAGGCTTTGTATGGACGAAAATGCCGAAGCCCGTTGAGCTGGGAAGAAAACGATAAGTCTGTGGTAGTGGGACCACAACTTATCGAAGACATGGCTCAACAAATCAAGGTGATTCAAGGAAAAATGAGAGCCGCTCAAGACCGTCAGAAGAGTTACGCTGACGTGAGACGATGAGACCTAGAATTTCAAGTGGGAGATAGGGTCATGCTAAAGATATCACCCATGAAGGGGGTGATGCGCTTTGGCAAACGAGGAAAGTTGAGTCCTCGATACATAGGACCTTACGAAATTCTAGAACGAGTCGGAAATTTGGCTTACCGACTGGCTTTACCGCCACAACTAGATCGAGTTCATAATGTCTTCCATGTCTCACAACTAAAGAAGTATGTGCCAGACCCGACACATGTACTTCAACCAGAAGTAATCGAACTCGATGAGGATCTGACTTATGTAGAAGTCCCAGTGCGAATTCTAGACGTTAAAGAGCGAGTAACGAGGAACAAAACCGTCAAAATGATCAAGGTTCTTTGGTCGAACCACGAAAGTGAGACGACAACTTGGGAGGTAGAATCCGACATGGGAGAACGCTACCCGACACTATTCCAAACCGACAACGACACAGTTATGGGGACATAGCTGCAATCTTAAGGGGGAGAGGATGTCACACCATGTATTTTCGTGCATTTTTGTAAACAAGAAAACAAATTCAAATTGTTTTGAACTACGTTATGGCTTGATCCCTTCACAGGGTACGTAGGCAGCTTAGAAGTTTTAATTCTAAGTTCAGTCACAAAATAATAAAACAACCAAAAGACCTTAGCACGGGAAGAGCCGAAACACAACTTCGAGGACGAAGTTGATTCTTAAGGAGGGTAGACTGTAATACCCGAGAATTTTCCAACATAAAATAAATACAATAAATAAATAAATACAGCAAGTAAATAAATAAAGGTAAGGAAATGAGAAATGAAATTTAACTTAAACAGGAATTAAAGGAATTTAATTAAATAAAAGGAATTAAGTAAAGATAAATAAATTGTTACACGGGAACCCGACACCAGTGGACTCGAAAACTCGAGTCCAAACATAAATTTAGATCCGAGGGAAATGACGATACGGAATAGGAACCCGAAGATGGCCCGGAAATTGGAATCCGGGAGCATAGAGGGATAGAAGTCCGAAAGAGAGGAGGAAAAGCACGACGGATCGCACGACCCGCCCGGACCGAAGTCCAGGCGTGGGCCGCACGGTGGCCGCGCGGTGAAAGGCCAAACGGCGCGCCACGACCGCGCCAACGGACAGATTCGCCGGTTGCGAGATTCACTCGCCCGAATCCAGATTTTCCGGCTTCAGTTGCATTCCTTTCGGCTCAAGACTCTTAGAGGCAGATCTTGGACGTCCCCTAGGTCCCTTACCTCTATAAATAAACATCCTACTTAATCCCGAATCCCTTTTCAAACTTTCCATACTTTCTATACTTCAAACCCTAGATCCGGAAGTCGTCGGAGGCACCAAAACCGAGCAAGAGACTGTCACGGACGAAATTTGGGACGCCAACGTCGTGGTTAGTTCTGGTCCATTCAGTCTTTTACGTTCCCAATCCGAAAATGGATTCTAACTTAGTTTCTTTCCTCTCTACACCCCGAATCGGATCTAGAACGAAGAACCTGACGAACCGAGGAGATAAACGGTGGACTGGAAGCCACGCCTCCGAAATCGACGTTCCCGGACGACTGGAAATCTGTAAGTTGACACTTACATGGTTTTGGGAGTAATTAAAACATTTAAATCTAAAAGCTTAATCAAGAATTTCGAAAATCTATCAACGTGAGATTTTTACCGGCACAACGACTTTGTACGATTTTTCGAACCCTTAAAAGTCTCCAAACGAGAAAACTTAAAACATGAAAAACGTTCCTAAGGCTTAGATCTATCTCCTGTAAAATTTTCAGAATTTTTTGTGATGATTTGGTATATAAAATCAACCCGGAACCAAACTGCTTAAATTTGAATCTTGAATTTCTTGACAGAACTTAGGTCTGAAGTTGATGACGTTTTTGACTAGGGTTCTAGGCCGATTTAGATCTTTAGCCGAACATGAAAGTTGTAGATAATTATCTTAAGAAGGTCTCTGTAAAATTTTGTTAAATTTGGAGTTGATTTGCTATGGTAGATCTGGAAAATCGTGAAACTGCTGTACATGAAATTCGGACAGATTAATGTTACTATGAAAATTGATGTTTTTGACCTATTTCGGTATCTCGGATTGAAAAAGTTAAAAGATGAAAGTTGTTCATCTCGGTGTTTCCGGGTCAGTGGTAAATTTCCAGAATTTTTGGACTTAAACCTGATTTTAAATTAATTTTAGAGTAAACAGCAGTTTACCGGAGTGAAATCTTGAAATCTTGTTGAAACGATGGAATTAGCCTTTAGGGTTGAAACGAGTTGAAATCTCTTTTTAAATAAATTAAGTGAAATCAGAATTTTTGAAATAAATCCCCTTACAAACTTGATAAATTAAAATTAGGGGTGAGTGCTCTGTAGGGTGCCCCCTAACTGCTTCACTTCGTGCCTTTATGGACGATGGTGACCCCGCGCGAAAATTGAGATATGATATTGCCAAAACGACATGAGATATATGGCCTACACTCTCGAGAATGTCCACATGGATTTCCGAGGCTCCAGAGTGGTACTGGGTATGGCAGATACGGCTGCGGCCGCCGGCTTCCGGCTAAACTTGTCGAGATTGCGATGCAATCGTGAAATATTTGAAATTACTAAATCGGGGATGTAATGGGGAATTTAAATTAAATTAAATTATTTATCATTGTCCAATTTAATTATTTAAATGCTTTATTTTAATTGGTTATGGTCTCTATTTAAATGATGTGAAATGTAGTGTTAAATAGGGCCATGAATTAAATTACGCAATTGAATGATTAGTTAAATTAAACTGAGTTGCTTGTGATATATTATTATCCTGTTTTTATGTAAATATGAAATTAATGGCTTTTAAACCCTACGATCATGCATGTGTTAACTTACTCAGCAAGTTGTGCTGACCAAACCGTTTATTTTTTCGTTTCCTTACAGAGTATGTGGAATGAACATGAGCACGTTCATGCATGGGGGAATTATATTTTGCGAAACTTTATTTTTAAATTCTTGCATTAGACTATAGAATAAACGGGCCTGTTTAACCCGTGTTTTGACCATGTCGGTCCTATTTACATTTCCGCTGCAATATTATACTTCAATATTATTTCCGCTGCATTATGATATTATTATTTTCGAAATTATATTGTATGGGTTGTTTGCAAATGTTTTAAATATTTTAAATACTGAAATACCTAGCCTTTCATCTCTTTAGTAAGCCGGAGAAACCGTGTCTTGCTAGGGAGGTGTGGCGGTGACATCCCGACCTGGGTGACCAAAAACCGGGGTGTTACAGCTAAGGCTAAGGGTATTTCAAAAATAATATCATCCATGCATAATAAGATAAGTAGCAGCGGAAATTAAAGTATGGGCCGACATGGCCAAAACACAGTGAATATTTAAAGCTTATTAAAAATGCAACATCGCAACAATGTTTTTTATTTCCCTTCCCGATGCATGCATATGCTCATGTATATTCGCCATACTCTGAAAAAGAAAAAAAAATATTTCTATCAGTATATAAAATACTGAGTAAATTAATTTATAACATAACAATAATGGGTTTTAAAAATTTAACTAGTAAAAGTTTACCTTTTTACTCATGCGCGTTTTTAATATAATATAAAAAAATATAATTTAACAGAATAATTAATAAGAACTTAAAATGCATAATTTAAAGGCGTATTTAAAAGGGCGACAAGATACCATACACATTAATTTGTAAATTTAAATAAAAGCGTAAACATGAATTTTAAAAGCATGTAAATAAATAAAATGCACATTTAAGTCTTTTAATTCCCGTTAACTAAGAGGACGACGCCACAATCATAGTATCTCATATCTCTTCATATCACGAGTCCGTTGGCCACAGCCAAATCCGCCGTACACAGACACACTCCAGAGCCTCGGGTAACCCATACGGATACAACCGAGAGTGTAGGCCCAAAAATCAATGGCCGTTTTGGTCCAAATTCCATAAAAATCACCATCGCCCATTTCGGCACGAAGTGAACAGTTAGAGGGGCACCCTGCAGAGCACTCGCCCCCTAAATCGCAAGTGGAGATCTAGCTCAACCTAGTGTAACGATTTTTAAAAATCGCTTTTATTATCTTAATAAAAATTCCAAACCATAAGTTTAGAAAAATCCGAATTCAACAAGTAATACAAGTGCTCATGATGCTGTTTGCGACTTTTGGTGCCAAAAATTCATTTCTAAGGCGATCAATACGAAATTTTAACTGTAGATTCATGACATATAGACGAATAACTTTCATGTTTTGTGATTTTCAAAATAAATTATGGATCTAGGTCAAAAACCGTGCTTTTCGCACAACACACATGCTGTCAGAATTGGCAAGGCATTTTCCAACAGGTTTTTGACAAGGTAAATGACGTCCAAAAATTATAAAATTTTACAGGCTCGAACTAAACACGAAACTGAACAACTTTTATTGAGGCTTTTTTTTTCATAAAGTGCTCGGATCAAGTCAGAATCGTTCATCAAGTTCGAGGTTCAAATCTGTCAGCTTTTTCTTCGGAAATTCGCAGAGAACACAGGTCAAACCAGATCAGTTTTGAAGGTTCAACCGTTAACTAAAATTTATGAAATTTTGTAGGCATAGTCTAGATACGATTATCTACGAGTTTCATTTGTATTACGAAAATCAAATCCAATCGGATTTATTAGGAAAACGCTGGTTAAGTTCAAGCTTCAAAACTGTCAGGATTTCAAAGTTAGTAGAAAACGCAGGCCAAACCAGATCCGATTTACGGATCAAACATTGACGAAAATTTCTAGAAATTTGATACAATATACTTTAAAGCATTAGGAACAAGTTTCTAGTTTTAACTTTTTCGTTTTGAACGCTCGAAAAGGGTGTTTTAATCAAATTTTAGAAAAACACGCATAAAGGAAGAATTCGGGTCAGATTTTCGTATTAGGCTTCAATCTCTCAAACCGCTCGACTAATGGACTCCAAAATCACTATGAAAGGTATTAACTTACTGATATATTGATTTGGAAGTGGATAATTTGAGAATGACAGGTTCTAGATGTAGAAGCACAACTACAAACTCAAAGGAACCCAGAAAACGCGACAACCTTGCATAAGAGATGGAAATCAGTCCACTTAATCCAATTTGGCCGAATCTGGGACTAAAGAAATGAGAAAAATTCATGATATACTTACCGTATCAAAGTTTAGAGATGAGGAATTTTGAATTTGAAGGCTTCAATAGATGGAAATCAGTCTACACAACACCAAGAACACCTAAGTGGCTGCGACTTGGCCAAGGATGAGAAAAATTAGATTTCGGGCCATATAAATTCGACCAAGGACCAGGTAAATGAGTTAGAATAATTTTTGCTTACTACCTTAGTGATTTGAAATGGTGGAGTCTGTTGGGTCATGTGTTTTGACGGAAGTTCAACTCCGATGATTGAACCACCATGGCAGCAGGCAACTTGTGCAAAATGGATGAAGTTTGAGAGAATGCCAGCCATATCCAGCTCCAACAGCTATTTCCTTATCTGGGAAGATTGTATGCTAACATTTCTATGTAAGGATTCTTCCCCAGATCAGAAAAGGGAAACTTGCAGACAGCTGCCTGTGCTAACAGCTCTTTCCCAAATTGGAAAGGAATTCAAATCTGTGGACTGAACTCTCCCAACAGTTCTTTCCCAAAATGGTATGGAATTCAAATCTGTCTGTTGGGAGCTACTGGTTAAATGGATTTGCTGAAGCTTGGGAGAAACACTTCTCACCATTATCATTCTTGAAACACTCTGAAAACTCATCCAAGCTTTCAGAACAATTTAGAGAGAAGCCTCTTCAATCTTCAGCCTTGTGTTCACAGAATCCACCCTTTGCTGAAAGATTGAGCCAAGTCTTGAGCACTCCTGTTCCTGATTGTTCTTCAGTTCCTTCCAGTGAAGTTCAGACATATTTAAGGAGAGTGCTTGAGGCGAAACCAGGAGGAAGACTTCAACACATTTATTCATTCAACAAGGAGAGGTGCTTCACAGGTTACTTCAGGGGAAACTCAAAGTGGGTTAGCTTTGGGGAGTTGAAATAGGTGGGAAGCCTATACCAGAGCTGGAGAGAGCAACTGGTCATCACAACTATCCGCCTGGAGTTTGGAGTGAAGGCATTCAAGTTATTTCATCTACTGTGTGTGGTTGTAAACCATTGTTGACGACCGTTCTTAACGACCGTCTACTTGCGGTCGTTGCTAGCGACCGCATCGGCGACCGCATTAAACGGTGGCTAGTATCGCGACCGATTCAACGACCGGCAATCCGTGTCTTTGGTGGGCGTCTCATCCGCGACCGCCCTAACGACCGCGATTGTGGTGGTCGTTGTTAGCGACCGTCACAGCGACCGTTTTTGACGGTCGCGAGTCTAGGGTTATAATTCCCAATTCGCACGCTGTTAATCACAATTACTGAGCGAACGTTGGAGACGACCGTTGCGAAGAAACTGCGCGACACCACCATCTCCGACCACCTCCGAACCGTCGCGACGTACCGGCGACCATCTCCGAGCCACCCTCCGAAGAAGACGACACCCCCGCCTTGCCCCGCTGTGCCCCCTGTTCGGCCCTGTTTGGGCTTGGCGCCACTGCCCAGCCGCACCGCCTCTGTACGCCGGAGAGCCGGCCGGCCCAGCCCGCCCCTGCCGACGCCGCTCATCCAAGCGCTGCCGACGCTCTCCGTTATCTCTCTCCGTCTCCGGCCCCTTGCCACCGAATGGCTGCTTGAGGTGGCCGGCGGGTTCCACCGTTCACAACGTGTTCGTAATAAGGTAATGGTAGTTCCACTATAACATTCTCATCTACTTTGGTATTCAAATTTTGCACTAGAATTAGGCCTTGGTTTTGGAAATGCTATCTGTGGAAGATTGATTTTTGGTGACGGTTGATTTTGGTTTTTGTAAATGCTAACTGTTAGAATTAGGACTTTGGTATTAGATTGGTTTTATTTGGTGATGGATGATTTTGGTTTTAGAAAGATTGAATTGTTCATTTGGGTTTTTGGACTTTGGTATTAGATTGCTTTTTTAGAACCATGGAATGTCTTCATCATAATTTGGAACAATTTTAATTGTTAAAGACATTGTTATAGTTGTTGTAGTATTGTGTCTATTGTCCATTTGTTGTTGTAGTTGATTTGGAACAATTGTTACATTGTTAAAGACATTGTTACATTGTTCATTTGTTGTAGTTTTAATTTGGAACAATTTAAAAAAAAACGAATTAAGTGAAGTATTGTGTCTATTGTCCATTTGTTGTTGTAGTTGATTTGATTTCATGAATTGGATCAATGTTTTACTTTCATGGTCTGGAAACATAATTGTTTCAAAATATTGTTAGCAAGCTTTATTGAAACATAATTGTTGATTTTTTAGAGGCGATTTTCCGGATCTCATAAGTGAAGAGAGGAAGGGATCGTGAGCACACAGCGACAAATTAAAGTAATTCAAGGAGGTGATACAGGTACACAAAAATGCATCTATTTGCTATAGTCGTTATGATTCTTTTAAATTTCGTCTACTAATACTAACAGTTATTAGTAAGATTTGGTATGTTTAATGATAGTTATTTGCATACTAGAATTAAATATTTCCTATAAATTGTGATGTTAACTTATCGCCGAAATGGATAAACAACTTGTTTAAAAACAGTTATTAGTATGTTTAATCATAGTTGTTTGAATTAAGCAATCTAATACTAACAGTTATTAGTAAGATTTGGATAAGCAACCTGTTTGAAAACCCACCCTCAAGAACCATCTAGCCGAGAATATAATAGTGTCATTCTTAAATTACATAGTGTCATTCTTAAATTAAATAGTGTCATTCTTTTAATAAGCTCTGTTTTAATTAAATAGTGTCATTCTTTTTATAAGCTACACATAACAAATAATAGAATTCTCAATTAATATGTAACTTTTTCAAAAATCCATGTATTCGTTTAAGTAATTTACCCCCATCTTAAATTATAGTTAGATAATGGAGCGCAGTTGGATGTATCGCCCACGCGGCGGGGAGCTAACACCTGAATTCAAGGAAGGTGTGAGATCCTTTCTTCGGGTTTGTCGTGCAAACCCCGAATGTGATATAGTAGAAGGGATGATACGGTGTCCTTGTGCAAGATGTAAGAATAGATGTTATTTATCAGATAAGGAAATATTAGGACACCTGTACAGGAAAGGATTTGTAGAAAATTACGAGCGTTGGACTTGTCATGGAGAGCCACACAACTTTCGCCCTCTTTATGATGATGAAGCACCGTCGGGAGGTGCAACAGATAATTCAAACGACTACAGACAGATGGTAATTGATGGAATGGGGTATGGAATTCCCAATGACTTCCCAAATAACGTAGATGATGAGCCTATGCCCCCTGAGGAACCCAACCCACAAGACAAATTATTTTATGACATGTTGGATGCAGCGGATAAGGATTTATGGCCTGGATGTAAGAAAATGACATTATTGTCAACAGTTGCAAGGTTGCTAAACATTAAATCGGAGCACAATCTATCTGAAAGATGCTTCGATACCTTATGTCAGCTCATGATTGATACACTGCCAGAGGAGCACTCAATGGTTAAGAGTTTCTACGAGGCAAAGAAACTTCTCGAGGGCCTTGGATTACCCGTTAAGAAAATTGACTGTTGTGATAAAGGTTGTATGCTGTATTGGAGGGACGATGCGGCCTTACATAATTGCAAGTTTTGCCATAGGCCGAGATTTAAAGATTCTAACAATGGATCACAAGTTGCAGTGAGTTACATGTTCTATTTCCCTTTAAAGAACAGATTGAAACGTTTGTATTCATCGGAGGCGACTGCGAAATACATGACATGGCATGTAGGGCATGACCATGGGGGTACTGGTGAGATGTGTCATCCATGCGACTCCAACGCATGGAAACACTTTGACAACATTCATCCCGATTTCGGTTCGGAGGGACGAAATGTGAGGTTAGGGCTGTGCACCGATGGATTCCAACCATTCGGTCAATCAGGGGCCCAATACTCTTGTTGGCCCGTTCTATTGACACCGTACAACCTCCCCCCAGGTATGTGTATGAAAGATGAGTATATGTTCTTGACGGCCATAATACCTGGCAAATCGAATCCAAAACAAAGGATAGACGTGTACCTACAACCGTTGATTGAAGAGCTACTGGAGTTGTGGGACGTGGGGATCACCACATACGATGCATATAGTAAGCAAAATTTTCAGATGAAGGCGGCACTAATGTGGACAATTGGAGATTTTCCAGCGTATGCGATGTTGTCTGGTTGGAGTACCTACGGGAAAACTGCATGTCCGGTCTGTATGGAAAGAACTGAGTCTATACGACTGAAGGAGGGTGGGAAACAGTCGTGGTTTGATTCGCACCGGAAGTTCCTGCCTATAGACCATCCATTTAGATCAGATAAGGCCAGATTTATAAAGGATCGGGTAGAGCAAGGGCTTCCGCCAACCATTCGAAGTGGGGAAGATGTGTTAGTGGATATAGAGACACATGGTCTTAAGCGTGTCTTTGAAGTAGGTAGTGAGGAAGCAAACACAACAATCAGCAAGACTTGTGGTTGGAAAAAGAGGAGTATATTCTGGGATCTACCATATTGGAAGTCAAATTTGGTCCGTCACAACCTGGATGTGATGCATATCGAGAAAAATGTGTTTGAGAATGTCTTCAACACTGTGATGGATGTACAAGGGAAAACAAAGGACAATGCGAAAGCACGTGAGGACATCGTTACTCTGTGTAATAGGCCCGAATTGCATAGGGATGCCCGAACTGGAAGATATCCAAAGGCTGTGTACACAATGGACAAGGATAAGAGAGACGTATTTCTGAAGTGGGTGGCAGGCTTGAAGTTTCCCGATGGGTGTGTTTCGAACTTGGGTAGATGTGTGGATACGAATAAACACAGGATGTTTGGTATGAAGAGCCACGATTGTCATATCTTCTTGCAACGGCTCCTTCCCATCGGATGGAGAGAATTACTACCAGTGACCGTGTGGGAGGCAATAACAGAATTGAGTAATGTGTTTCGTGCGTTGACTGCAAAAACCATTAAGGTACATGAAATGGAGAGATTGGGGTTAGACATTCCAGTAGTTCTTTGCAAACTAGAAACCATTTTTCCACCATCATTCTTCGATTGTATGGAGCATCTTCCTGTCCATCTGCCTTATGAAGCTAGTGTCGCTGGTCCAGTTCAGTTCAGATGGATGTATCCCTATGAAAGGTACGAATTCAAAAAAATAATGACTTGTTTAATTGCAATGGCATTTTCAATATGACTAATATATTATTTTGTACTGATTATTTATTCAAGGTACCTAAACCGATTAAAGCGTACAGTGCGCAATAAGGCACACGTTGAAGGGTCTATCTGCAATGCTTATCTGGTGTGAGAGGCATCATTCTTTTGTTCTCATTACTTTGAGAAGCATGTGTTCACACGTGAGAGAAATGTGCCAAGGAATGACGATGGTGGTTGCCCGTTTGATGATGATAGACTTATTAGTGTTTTCAAATTAGGAGGACGTGCACAAGGTAGGTCAAAAAGAAGGCGGCTGACCGAGCAAGAGTTAAAGACCGCCCACAATTACGTGCTCCTAAATTGCACAGAAACAGAACCGTATATCGAGTAAGTACTTTGTCTATCTGCAATCGTATGCCATTCATTTATGTTATAGGTTGTTTTTTGACCGGTCTTTATGAATTATAGGTTGTTCCACCAATATATGCGTTCTATTAATCCTCGGATTACAATTCCTGAGCTCTCAGCTGCCATGTCTAACCACTTTCCGAAATGGTTTGAGGAGTACTTAGTGGAACACCCGCCCGATATACCGTGTTTGTTCGAACTTGCACAAGGACCACTTCCCACAGCTCAATCATTTCCCATGTATTTTGTAAATGGGATGAAATTTCATACCGAAAACCATGGTTGTCGTCGAACCACTTACAATAGTGGAGTGTGCATTACGGGGGAATCTCGTGATTTCTACGGTATCATCGAAGAGATTTTAGTGCTCGAGTACCCTGCATTGCCTTTGAAGCAAATTGCATTCTTCAAATGTAAATGGTTTGACACTCGCGAGGGAATTGGAACGCGTACTCATGAGAATTACAAGATAGTAGAGGTGAATCAGACCAAAAATTTGCCCTACTATGACCCATTCATATTTGCCACCCAAGCTGAACAAGTGTGTTATGTTCAATTTCCAACGAACAGACCAAATGCTAGGACTCGTGATTGGTTGGCTGTATGTAAAATTAAGCCTAGGGGTGTGATTACCGTAAAGATGGGCGAAGAAGCTGAGGCATTCCAACTAGATGTTGCAGAACAACTTGGTATTGAAACTGCAACCATAACGTCTCGTCGGGAACGGTTAACAGACGATATAGTCCAACTTGTAGATCTAAATCAAGATGAGGATAGTGATTCTGAAACATCTCCGGATCATTTGTCTACATCAGATGACACTGACATGGATGAATCATCAGAAGAGACCTCTGATGAGGATTTCGAAATTTGAATATGAACATGTAACACACACATGCCTTTTACTTGTTGCATAAAGTCCATTAACTTTTTAACATATATGATTTTGTCACTTATATTCCATCTTGTTTTGTTAACAGATGTCTGAACAGGGGGGTGGCTCGGCCTCGGGCACTCCAAGCCGAGAGGGATTGGGTTCAGGATCTACGCCACGACTGCCTACGCCCGCCGAGACTGCAAGGATGGTACGAGAGGCACGCGAGCGATGGGCTCTAGACGTGGCAGGTTAGTGTAATTCAACGTCTTTATTTATTCTATATATGTACTTGTCTTTGAATCTATGTTATGGAGCAGCACAATCCTCAAGCCCTGAGGATCCACCCGTCCATACACCAGGATCCGACTCTCCGATACCAGAGACTCCCCCATCACAGACTCCAGGTAAGTTAAAATTCCATATATGTTAAAATTAAATTTCATTCCATCTATATAGTCGAACGTGTATATATAATTCTAGGATCTAACTTACGCTACGTTAAATATTAAATTTAATTCCATATATGTTCATATTTAGGATCAGCCGCTGAGGCACGTGGTACAGTTTCTGAACAAGCCCCACAACCCCCACAGCCTATAGAGAACAGGACAGAGCTTAAGCCAAAAAATGGCGTGTAAGTTGTCTCGTATGACTGTTTCATAGTTGTCACAATTTTCATAACAGTTTCCCATTTAGTGACTAATTAATTTAAATGTTAAGTATCACAATCCCGGGTGCACTGGTGAAAAAGATGTGGGATTGTTATCCCATGCGGGCAGATAAGGAAGGAATCTCGTGGATGAAAGTCACGAAAAGGACAAAGGACTTTTACTGGGGTGAATTTCAAGTACGTAATGAATTGAAGTCAATTACATATATAAATATTCGGTCCTTTTACTTATTACTAACGGTCTGACATGACTTTGAAATATGTTAATCAGAAAGTTGCTCGATGGGATCCTTCACTCGAAGTGCAAGTAAAGAAAGAGTGGGAGAGGAAGAACGTGCAAAGGTAAAATAGTAACGGCACTTTTTATAAATATACTAAGTAGATAGTTAATTAAAATGAATTATTATTTAACGGTATACTTGACACTTATGATGTTTTAGGTACAAAGACTACACGCTGGACATCAGGAATGGTAAGAAACCTTATCCACTTGAGAGAGAAATTGCTGAGGCCTGGCGTAATTATTGGAACTCCGCTGCGTTCAAGGAAAAGCAACAGAGGAACAAGGTGAACAGGCGGCGAGGTCAGGCAGACGCTCCAGCTCTTCCGACGCACACAGCAGGGTCTAGATCACATGATGCGACACTGGATCACTTGGTATGCGTTGCATAGTTATATATATTCGAAATCCATTCACATTTACCTATTACTTCATAATTTAGTAAACCTTTTATTTGAATGTAGATAGAAGAACAGGGTAGGGAAATCGACTTGGATGAGTTGCACGAGCATACGCACACAAGGAAACATAAGAAGGATGCCTGGGTTGATGACAAATCAAAGACGGTCCATGTAAAGGATCAAAATTTTACTTCTTTTACAAATATTAACTGCTGACATGATAATTAATTAGTACATTCACTTTTGCTTAATTGTTGTCACTTCAAACAGGAGGAGTACCATGCTATCAAACAGATTCTTACACAGACTCAAGCCCCTTTCGATCCAAACCGGTCCTTTTATGAGGTTGCTGGTGGGCACGATAGGCGGAAGGCCGTTTATGGACTAGGTAAAATAGTTTTTCTACTTCATTTCATCCCGAATACGTCAACATTAATTTAACGCTTTATTTGTACATCATAAATATGTTTTAGGATCACTGGCAAAATTCATTCAGCCTACGGGGAAGGGTGGAAGCAGTACCCCACAGTCAAGCAGGAATGAGATCACTCGGGAGGAGTTTGAAGAGCTCAAGGCAACTCTGGAACGCTATGGACAGAAGTGGGAGACTGTGGTGGAGGAGTTAGACAGGATGCGGGGAGGTCGTAGACCTCCATCTCCGGGCTCGGGAGATGATGACCACGGAGGAGGTCATGGATTCGGTGGTGATATCACAGTGAGTTGAGTGGATGTCGTTTGTTAGTACTTTTTGGATTTATGTTGATTGTCAGATATTAGTTAACACTTGGTGACATTTTGTGTAGTTTTTGGCATTTGAATACTGTTGGTTTGAATGTTGGTTTGAATGTACGTAATGTAGTTGATTGCACTTATGATTTTGTTGGTTTGAATGTACATAATGTAGTTGCTATGTTAACTTCAATGGAGAAGTCTAAATTTGAAGGTTTTAATGAGGTTCTATGGTGTATTGGACGGTGTATGGTGTTTTGGATGGTATTGTTTGATTGAGTTTGTTTGGAATGGTTTGAGAATGTATTAGTGCAGGTTGGAATGAGGTTGTGCAGGTTGGAATCTGTTTGTTTGTTTGGAATGGATTGCTGCCATTTAAATTGTTCTGGTGGCAGTATCAGAATTAGCGACCGTCAAAACCGGTCGCTAAAACGGTCGTAGTACAGCGACCGTCACAGGCGGTCGTTAGCCCGGTCGCTACATCGAACCGGTACGTGATCCGGGTTGGCTTTTAACGACCGTTTTATACGGTCGTTACGACGGTCGCTGATTATAGCGACCGGCACGGCCGGTCGTTAGGTCGGTCGTTAAACCGACGACCGCGTCGGATGTTCGTCGCCGCGGATTTACTTACGAGCACTTTAGCGACCGTCACTCTGCGGTCGCTAAGACGGTCGCTAAGCGATTTTAGCGACCCGTCTCTCTGTTTAGCGACCGCAAGTGACGGTCGCTATGTTGTTTTTTTCTTGTAGTGTTCTTTCAAAAATCCATATCCATTCATTCTCATAATCACTTGCTGCAATGCCTTTAAAATCCCATTTGCCAAATTTAGCCAAATCATATCCAATGCCTTACACAGGTATATTACTAGTTACAATTTGTTAATAATAATAATAATAATAATAATAATAATAATAATAATAATAATAATAATAATAATAATAATAATAATAATAATAATAATAATAATAATAATAATAATAATGGGATGGGAGTAGTAGGAATTGAAACCAATTGGAATGTTATCAAGTAATGGAAAAGTGGTCATATAGAATAAATTTAGCAATGTATATAACAGTTTTTAATAAATTTAATGAATTGGACTAATATGAATTGATTAATTTAGTCACACAATCATCTATTTAAAATAAATAATTGGTAGAATAATATAATTATAAAATTGGTAAAAGAAAAATTAGTAATAGTAAAAAAAATATATTTTTAAATATGGAATTATGGGGTATTAAATATCACAAACGAGCATACTCCATTCCAGCTGCGTCAGACTCAATGAAACCGATAACATCATTAGGAGGAAAGGCCCAGGTAGTGTAAAATGACTCTTCCCGGATCCCCTTCCTAGCTAATGCATCTGCCACTATATTTTCTTCTCTCAAAACATGCCGAACGCAATTGCCCATAAACTGAAGCTCTTTCCGAATCTCTTTAATTAAAGGCCAATTGCAATTGCCCATGAGAATTCATTAACAAGCCTAGCTAGAAATTGAAGACATTAAATTAGGGTTAGGAATAATGTATGATACAATTTGAAATTCCAATACGATATTGATGTTTTAAGAGAGCTTAGGTTTAGATCTTAATGACCAATTGATTGTGTAACTTTTCGAAATTAGTTTTTCTTTTAAAATCTTAATTAATTTATGATTTGTTATGATTTGAGATATCGAATGATTTGTTAAGGGAATTCTGTAGAGACTCCATGATTATGTGTTCATATTATGTTTTATTTGCTTGTATTACATGTTTAAGATTCTATAAGTCTATAACATAAACTCGCTTTTATTGTGTGTATTCAACCTTGTATTATGTAGCAAACCTAAGGTAATTTGCTATTAGTTTAGGTGGGTTAATAAGGTGATGGTGCGCTAAAAAAACTTTAAAACTTTTTTTGGAGTTCTACATAAAGGGAATATCACCTATTTCGTCCCGTATGTATGGTTAAGTGTGAATTTAATATATTAATTTTGTTAATCATTAAATCCATCCTTAAGCACACACTAATCTAACACATTTGATCATTTGACCACTTAATGATTATAATCTAATTATATTCATTAAGGGCCAAATGATCAAATGAGTTTGGTTCGGTATAGGGTTGGATCAATACGGCATATCGAATTTTTTCACTCATATCATTACCATACCGTAAATATCGGTATATGAAAAATGAATACCATTACCATACCAAAAATCAAGTATATCAATATTCGCTTTACCGAAACATTCGGCATAAAAGTTCGGTATTATCAATATACTAATATAAAATTATTTATGAAAATGAGTGAAAGAAAATTTTCATATAATCATTTTAACTTAATTGCGATAAAATAATTTCTAAAATAATGTAATTAATTCACATCACATGATATTGAGAGTTTAACTGAACTTTAGAAGTCATTCATGATCTCTAGCAGAATGACATTTATTTATTTATATATGCTCATGATTAAAAATATTAATATATTCTAAGTCACACTAGAGTTGAAGATCAAATATAGTAAGCTTGATCAGAACATGAAACTATTACAAAAAATGAAAGTCATAGATATATGTTAGATAAAATTAGAATAAATAAATACTATTTAAATTTTAAATTTAAATAAATAAACATAATAATTCAGAATATGATTGAAATTTAGAATTAACATTTACTTTATAATAAATATAAACTTAATTTTAAGTTATTTAAAATAGGGTTTGGGCCTTAACTATGATTTTTTTGGGTTTAGTAATTAATATGTATTATATTTTTATTTTAAAAACATGTAATTATATAGTATTTTATAAAATATATATGTACATATCCGTATTTCGGTATTTTCGGTATACTGAATATCTTGTATTTTTATACCAATACCATACCAAAAATATTCGCCACGGCAATATACCATATGTAAAATTTCGGTATACCATAAATTTCG